>JANRGW010017063.1:0-47618 GCA_024733675.1 Psilopsiagon aymara | reverse complement strand
TTTTTCCATTGACCAACACCCCCAAGTCCTTCTCCTTGGGGCTGCTCTGAATCTCTTCTCTGCCCAACCTGTAGCCATGCCTGGGATTTCTCCGACCCAGGTGTAGGACCTTGCACTTGGCATGGTTAAATTTCATCAGGTTGGCACCAGCCCATCTCACAAGCGTGTCCAGTGAGTTAATTCTCTATGGTCAATTGCTTAACAGATTTTTAATCTTGCAGCCCTAACCTCAGCCTCCAAAATCTCCCTATGCTGCTCCACAGCCATCACAGCTTCTCTGGTTTTAACAAATACGACAGAATGACTCAGCACTAAAACTTCATCTGAACACAGCTGTAAAAGCCGAATGGCTTTATGGCAAATCCACTATAGGCCTCTGTGCTTGTGTGCTCATCCTAGATTATCTTGTTTATTTCTCATCTCATAATGAAAAAGACAGTCATTAAATTACTATGCCCAAGCACAATCACCTTCAGGGAAGCCAGAACTCATAAGTATATCTTTCAGCTGGACTTTTGCTTCCCAAGTCATTCTAAGAGTAGCCATGCTGAGTCTTTTGTGTTCACAAAATCTTTTTTCTGCTTCTTCACCACCCATTCTAAAAAACAAACAGAGTGAAATTAGAAGTCTTGTCAAGAAAAGGGAAAGTGCAACAGTCTGTTATAGCATCCATTGATGTATCTAGTCTGGCCACAGATCTGCTCATTCTGTGTTACCCATAACTTCTCATCAAATTTTGCGCCAAGCTAATATACCTTGCATCATCCCAGGCTTGGAAGACGGAGAGCAAAGCAACATGATCTGAAAACCTGCTCCCAGCAAAATTCCTATGGACATAACCCAGGCGTTTGCCTTCACAGATAAAAGGTTCAGGGAAACAGGTAGCTGCAGAGATGGTACAAACAGCATCCCCCACACTGAAAGAAACCACAAAAAGATCAAGTTTATTCACAGTATTGTTCCCAGCAGGTTCTACAGGCTGTTGATACTAGTAAAAACTTCTCCACAAGAGATCTTAGTAATTTGGCCCTTTTCTACCAGAGTTCTTCACAGAAACACTGCCCCAGAAGTGGATGTTAAAAATTAGCTCCAATTAGAGTACTTTCACAACAGCAAGAGTTTACAAGCCATTTGTTTAATCTTCTCTCCATACATCATCTTCTTCTGGTGAAAAGGACTCTACAGCCATCACAATTACAAATAACAGATCTCTACTTCTCCCAAGAAAAATGTGTGGATTCATTTTTCTTCTTATCTAGTAGTCACATTTCACATATCCCCACCTCTACCTCACCACTATACTTGAGCCCCACTCTTACTTCATAATTATTCAGCCTCTACTGCTCCCTTGCAGTTAACTCTGACTTTCATTACTACCATACTCCCTATACTTGAAGTTATTTATATTTTGTTCTCATGAATATTCAGTCTCCTATTCCCAGCTGTAGCATTTATTGCTCATTTAAATGCATTGTTTTTTCTCTTGTAGAGTACATGTCTAGAGGCTGAAGAAATCGGAGAAACAAGAATAAGACTATTGAGACTACTAAACTTACTAAAAAATACATCCCATTATCATCATCTTGCCAAGACGAGGTTCAATAGGAAGTTTGGCTAGGATTCTTCCAAGAGGTGTCAACTCATCATTGGAATCCAGGGCATCAAGCTCTGAAACAAGATCTCTTATTATCAAAGACTGTTAGCTAAAACTTCTGTTCATTAAAAAGAGAACACAAACTTTCTCTTCCATGAGACTTTGCCTTCCATTACCTAAACATTTTTCCTGTACAGACTGAAGGGTCTCATGAGTACCTCTCTAGCCCTTTGGCCACAAGTATTAAACTCAACTTCATAAACCTCTTTATAAGGTAGCATGACAAACAATACAGTGTGATCTTTAACACCCTTTCAAGATATAAATGAAAAATGCAAACTTATAGTTCACATGTTTTATTTATGACTACTTTGGGAAACTTTAGCAGAACTAAAAGCTTTACATTTTTAAAAAAAGCCCCAGCCTTTACAGCCTTAGTGACTACATGGGAAAGCAAACAAATAAAGGACTCCTTAGCCACTATCAAATCAATTTTTCTTGGTATCTATTGAACCAAAAGCCTGAAGAATATTTCGAAGACTAGCAAGTCAGATCATACTAAAAACATACTAGTTGTATGCGCACACTGAAAACAAACCCACAGGCTACCCAGGAAAAAGAGGCACATGCAGAAGCTGCTATTTGTCATTAAAACTGAAAATGTTGCCTTCTCCCCAACTTTGCATTTCTTATCTGCAGTGTAAGAAAAGGACTAACAATTTTTAGATCAGAAAGCCATTAAATTTGAACATATATCCTAGCTATGTTCTTCATTCTGGTCCTCCTCCTGTATACATGCAGTGCAGATGTGTCACACAGTTTTCTTCCTAAAATCAATAATCATACAGATATTTCCATTTTTAGAAATTTTAAGAGCTTATTTAGTGACATTTGCCAAGAATGCTGAGGTTTGAGATCATGACTTTAAATCTAAAGCATCAATGTAGGGTTCCTCCCTGCTCCATTTTAGTCATATTCCAGTTAGTACCTTCAAAAAACTGGGGAGACAGCTTAGCCCCCACCTCAGTTTCTTCTGGTTTAGAAGGACACTGGTGCTTCCATATTTACAAACTGGAGATATAAGTACTTCGCAAAATACTGAGATCTTGGCTCAGTAGACTGTACAAAGAAGTAATTATACAATAAATTACTAACCTGTCTTTTTCAATACTCTTATAGAAGTTTTGTAACTGCCTTAGGCACTGGTCTGAATCTATGTCATACACAGCAGTGCCACAACTGGAAAACAGGAAGCTGGAAGCTAGCATAACTTACCGGTAAAATAACAAAACAAGCCTTAAGTTTGAAGGCTCAAGTTTCTTAAAGGTATGACTGTCCACTTGGGAATGCAAGTATTTCTTCAGCTGCAAAAGACACTACTACCCACACGATGCATCCAGGAAACACCTTGCTGTTTCAGACAGCATGCTACTACACAATCTAATCAGAAATGTTAAAGCAGTTTGTAAGTGATCATTATACTCCAAATCACTTGGAGTCAGCTTCATTAACAAAAAATCTTGCAAACAAACAGTGATACCTCTTAGTGTGCGTTCTGCTTCAATCACTGCATCCAAAGGTGGTGGTTCTATTGCTTTGGCCAAAAACTGACCAATTCCTCCCAGGCGCAGCAATTTGATGCTCAAAGCAATTTCATGAAGTGGTGTCCGAAACATTTCGGGTGTCATATGGGTTTGAAGTCTCGAATGAGAAGAGAACAAAAAAGCCCATATTTTTCTCAAAACAGGGTTTGATCGCTATTCCACCAGCATAAAATACTGCCCTCCAAAGCTAATACTGCCTCCTAGCCAATCTTTCAGGTCTCACTGTGCTCCTGTAGCTAAGGCACTTCTACCAGTCTTCTGTGCTTCTCAATTCTCATCTCAGGGTAAATTTTAAATGGAATTGTACAGAGGGTATAGCCCTCACATTGGCATTACTTGGTGTGGTTTCCAGTATGAGCTGATCACACAGAGTCTGCATGGCTGAGGCCCAGTTCATAGCATACCTGCATCCAGCCCCACACTTCGCCCCCCTAGCAATCATCTCCTGCACCTGCATTGCTAAGGAAGGTCTTCCACTCCCAAGACAGACAACCTGGTTTCAGCCTGCATTACGCACAAGTGCTTCTCTACTTGTCCTTCTATCAACTCCAAACCACCCAATTTGTCCCGCACATTTCTGCTTTTATCACTAAGAGGAAGTATTTTTGCTGGATGCTTTCCAAAGGTGCTTTTCTGATAGGAAAAAGACCTCATGGAAACAGAGAACCTTTAGCATAGCACTGTCAGTAATCATTTAGATTGCTGGTTGAAACATGAACTCCATAGGAAAGATTGCAGTGAGCAACAGAAAGCTAGAAAACGTTTCACAACACAACTTGAACAAAACCAGATTCAGCTGGCACCAGATTTAGACAGTATCTCTCAAAAGATTATCTGCACAAGTCCACACTCTCTTTCCCAGGAACAGTGGAGCTAGTATATTTTGGTTTTATATTCTTTAAAGAAAGGTAACCTGAAAGTCATGAAGTCACATGATTACTTTAGTAGCCCAAAATAAGTTCACTGGCAAAAATTCTTAACACTCCACTGTGCTAGACAGCAAATCTAAATAAATTTGAGCAATTTCAGGGAAGGTTTTGATCAACTGATGCTTTCAGAGGTTACAGAAAGCAGAACATGAAAATACAGCTATGCTCTAATGGCTGAGAAAGGAGCAGTGAAACTTTCATGAGAGAGATCAAACACTGAGTGCAACATCTGTGTAGACTTCTACAACCAGCAAAATACATTCATGGCTCCAGTAACTGAGAAACAACTTAGTAGATAAAAGAGGTCAAAAGTCTCAGCAGCAGGGAAGACGCTAAAGCAGCATGAAGGGGTTTCCTGGCCAGAGAATGGCAAGGGAGGCAAAAGCAGCATCTGTCTTCTCTCCTTTTTACCACTTTAATGACAGAATTGCGGGTTATGTGAAGATGCCAGGATCCCACAATGCCTGCAAGCAGACTAGAGCCTTATCCTCATTTCAAAACTCTTTTCTGCCTTGCTTCAACACCCAAGCACTATCATTTTTCTCCCAAGAAGTTCTGTAGGTTGCAATGAAGTTCTTAATAATAATATCATGAACTATTTATCCACCTCACTCTATCAGCAAAAGCATATAATCATATATAACTTTTTTTAAAGCAAAAAAAACAAGACTCCAGTGTGAACTGACATGATGCACTTCCTCTCTGTGCTTTCTGAAATTATTTTCCCAGTTTGACCAGAAGTAGCAGACAACAGTTCTGGGAGAACTCTCAGTAGTTATTTTATTTCTAAAGTGCACAACCTCACCTTTCAAAGCGAGCTCTGCTGCACAAATAGAAACAAAACCCAGCACGCACACGTCCAGCTCTTCCTTTCCTCTGCTCCAAATTAGTTTTTGATGCCCAGACTGTGGCATAGTTTGTCATGTTATTATGAGCAGTGAACAGCTTCACTTTTTGTCTGTCAAGAAAAAAAAAAAAACAAAACAACCAAACAACAAAGCACTTAAGATCAAATGCTCTTCATCTCAAGTCCTGCCAAATCATTTTTTATTTTATTCCTTGCAGCCACACTGCTTTCAAGAAGAAAACCACCCCTGTTTGACTGGCTAAGTTTTGGCTAGTTAGGGATCTACCTAGAAGCTAAAGTATCACACAAAACTGCATCCCAAGCTATACACAGAATGCATTTTTTGCAACTGTCTCAAAAGCTTAAAATTCTCATGCAATTCTTGAGATGACCATGTTCAATGTGCTCAGAGAACATGCATAGCAAGACAACATATGCAACCAACTACAAAAATCTTCCTCTTTTCTATCAGCTATGCACCAAGTGTTTGTAATACTCCTTTGGCAGATGATGTATTTCAAATACGTGTGGAGACCCAATGACACCTCACATGAATAGTGCCAGCTTGAATCTAGCTGACCAAAACCAGCCCACTGAAATGCCAGTGAGATTTGTAACTGTGCTGAACAACTAAAGACAATGCAAGTTTGTCTTGAGCAAGTCAGCCTTCAAATTCAGCTTTGTGACTATGGGAACACAAGGCCATTCTTCACATTCAGAAAATCTTTTCTGCATTCCAAAGAACAGGATTTACAAAACAAAAATCTACTTCATGAACTCACTTGCAGGAGTCTATAACATAGACCACATCGTTGATGGTAATGCTAGTCTCAGCAATGCTGGTAGATAAAATAACCTATGAGAAACAGGAAATGCATATTGAAATATATTTAGTATGAAAAAACTACAGATAGACTGCAAGATAAACTACACAACTTATATAAAAAAAGTCAGCAACACATTCAACAAAAGCACAACACAACTCCACACAAGGAAGGCTCTCATACTTTCATTACTCCAGCAGGCACAGGATCAAACACTCGACGTTGTTCCTCCAGAGGAATTTGCGAATGCAGAGGTAAAATTCTATACTGGTTACCTCCTAAAAGATGAAAACAAGAAGGTCAGTAACTACCACTACATGAATATCATTTATTCTCTGCACAACATAATAATTTCTACCCATTCATGCTTATAACAAATCCCTCTCCTGAAGTCACTCATCCAAGTCTCATCTTTACACGGTTGATAGTTTCCTTCAGAAAATATAAAATATAATAGAACACAGTTGCTTGTACCAAAGCGTGGATTCATTTCTAGGTGCTTCTGCATTGTATAAATCAAGTTCCAGCCAGGCAAGAAAACAAGTACAGCTCCAGGGACATTCAGAGTCCTGATATAAATTAGCAGGGCCTCAATGAGTTCAAAAGAAGTTTCTTTTTCATTCAGCTGAGCCATGGCACGCTTTGTTTCTGGGCCATATTCATCACTGCAAATAAGGTTGCAATTGGTCTGGAAAAAAAAAAAAAAGAAAACACCAAATAAAAACACCACACACAAAAGAAATCATATAAATGAATTTACTCAAACTGTGGAGACTGGCTGGCCAGGCAAATAGTAAAATGAGATACATGGGTAGCTTACAGGGAAGATCATCTCAGGCACAGCTCACAGACTGACCCAAAGACCAGTTCAAGTCCTGCTTCCCCAAGTTTCTAATGTAAGAACTTAATTATAATTTCATTGTACTAAGTTACAACTCAATATAAATTTGCAGCAGGAAGCTATCAAACTCATTTAACTTCTGTTCAGATGAACTGGGATAATGTCTTAAGAAGCTGGTTGAGAAAAATTGGTCGTTTTGTAAAAATTTCAAATAGCTGACCAAAACAGTAGTTTCAGACCTACAAATTAAAAACTGTATCATGAAAGTTTTTTGTCAGTATCTTTGAGCATTAACAGTATCAACTGCAAAAGAAGGGAAAGAATCTAAATTTTCACCCTTGAAAAGGTATCGCAAGGCTCATATTTCTGTATCTATTTTTTCTTCCAAGATTACCAATCTTTTCACTTTTAAAAGCATTTCAGTTCTGTCTTTAGAGACAGAGGTTGACAAAATATGAGAATATTAGCTTCAACAAAATAAGTTGACATGGTCAGCAAAAAAATTAGATTCTATTTCTGAAGTTAACAGCAATCTTTGATACTGAAAATACAAAAGCTGCTGAAAATGTGAAGTTCAACTGCCCTTTGATTTACACTTGAGCTAAAGTCCTAACTGGCACTTGCATAACTTTTCATATTAAGAAGTCAAACATACGTCATCATCTTCAGGACTTTCTTCTTCCTTCTCTTTCTTCTTCTTTTCCTTTGGTGGAGGAATAAACTGAGTCATTTGAATGCAATCTTCTAGAAAATAATCTGCAAGGACAGTCAAGAATTGGTTTTCAAGACTGACTAGAAGCCTGTGAAAGGGAACAATTCTTTTTATCACCTCCTGAACTCCCCCTGATGTAATCATGATGTTTCAGAGTACAAAGCCAAGACTGGAGAAAACTCCTTGGGCTGTCAGCTAAGGTATAAGAATTATTCCCACACTATTCCTATGATTACTCCTGTATTCAATATACTTCCACGTATTTTTTTTCTGGTTTGTTTTATAAACACAGGCTGATTTAAAGCCATTTTCATTATTAATAATATCAAAGACAACTGATCTGAAAATTCACTATTACCATCTCATTCTCCAATGGAAAATACCCCAAGTGGTAGTGCATTGGGAGTGGCAGTATTATTTATTTGCTTTGCATTTTTAAACAAATTGGTGCTATGAAATAGCTTAGTGTTACTGACTTGTTTGCCCATGGTAAGCCACATCTGTAAAACATGACAATCCAGAAGAAAAGTGTATCTTGCTTCCACCATAGTCCTGAAGCATGTGACTAATAAAATAGAAACAAGAGCAGTTCCTGAAAGTACAAACAACTATTTACCTTGGACAGGAAAGGTTCTACCAAAGACCTCAATGATTGGACAGTTGAAGAAGTATTCACAAAACATACTAGTGTCAATGGTGGCAGACATAAGAATAACCCTGATTTCAGGATATGCCTGAATTACATCTCTCAGTACCACCAGAAGAAAGTCAGTCTGCATAAAAACAGAGTAAAAGCATCATTAATTTCCTACCCATAAAAATCAGTATGTTCCCAAGAGACCAGAAGGAATTACAAAGACATATACATTTACTGAACAGGAGCCTTGCTGGATATGAGAACTAACAAGTGTCACAGAAATATTCTATAACCAGAAACAGTTGTCAGTGCTTTATTGTGAAAATACTGCAATTTCTGGGATAAGTGAATTTTTGGATTTCCAGTGCAAAGAAGTGTTATTCTTTTCTCAGAATGAAAGAAACTAAAGAAAAGCATTCAAAAACAGTTTGCTTCCTTCCTAACAATATATTACAACCTAAGGTCTTTTTAAACTTCATTTATATCTAAAGTAGCCATAGTACATAAAATAAATAGGAATGATGCAGTGCAGCTATATATAAAGCTTTATAGTTCTGTTTAAATATGGCATTTATGTAGTTTCACCATGCAGTTAGGCAGGCCCTTACTTCAACAGATAAAATTCCAGCCTCACTCAAGATTTCAAAACTTGTATTTTCTACCATTAATACAAACTTATTAGATGAAGAGATGCATCAGAAAAATCTGCATTGCAATTCCATCCAAATGAGTCCCCAGATTCTGTCAAAACAAACTTAAACATCATGTCAGACCTTTACTGTTTCTTGTATTGTTGGTGTGGGCAAAGTTGAAAACTATACAGAAGAACTAAGGGGACAGAAAATGTTTCCCATTTCTTAAATTACATACAATCCCTCCCCTAATTCTACTGTCATTTTTATTCATGTCAAAACCAAATTTAAATGCTTCAAGATCAAAATTGCAGCTTCTGTAAATACCACTGCTGTTCTGTTACAGCACTACATTGTTAGTGTAAAAAGGACTTCAAAACAAAAGTGACATTCAGCTCCCACATTTGGACAAGACCTGTTTGTACTGTGGTGTTCTGTTTTCCACAGAGGATCAGGACAGAAAAGATGATCTAACAGGAAAAAAGAAATAGGACAGCAAGGAAGCACAAGTCCTTGCTCTTCTAACAAGGTAAGAAGTAACTAAGAGTTTCTAAAAATCTTATTGAAGATGGGAAACTCACACATATATAGGATGTAGTAACACAGTTTCCTTTCATACTAGAACAGATACAAAAGTTAAACAGAAGCATAAAGAGAAATAGGACTGTAATCACCAGCTAACTCACATTAATGTCTCTCTCATGGATCTCATCAACAATAACATGACTAATGCCACGGATCCCAGCCTCCACCTTTCTCAGAAGAACACCTTAAACAGACATAGGAGGTACATGTTCATATAAGTAAAAGGGCAATCTTTCCCCTCACCGTTTCATCACAAACAGTTGCACTGGTTTAAAAATTAAAAAGTGTGCAAGCTGCCCAGTACTTTTTACAAACCCATCTCTAATTGCTTTCATTTGTACAAGAGATGGCAAGAGTATGAAGTATTACTACCAGAAAGACTCTTTCTGCTTTCCCACCCAATACTGCTTCCTCTTCTATCTTTTAAGGACAATCAAAATACAGCAATTTTATCTCTTCAAGAAATTATTTCCATATGGTATTAGACCTGTTTTATCACACTTCCAAACAACATGGACAACAGCATGTCAGGAAACTTCTACCAGAAACCCACAACTGTTCAGTCTTTTAAACCAAGTTTCTAAAAATTTTAATCTAACCATATTTCTGCTTTTGCTCCTACTCAAAGAATTAAAACCCGTAAGTAATAAGCCCCAAACATAAACAAAACAACACAGACCTACAGTGCAGAAGAGCACACTGGCATGTGGCCGAGGAAGCACAGATTCAAATCGCACGCTATATCCACAGCTTTGCCCAGGCTGTTCTCCTCTCTCATATGACACACGCTCTGCGACAGAAACAGCGCTAATCCTCCGAGGCTGAGGGATGAAAAAATTTTCCCCGACTTAATGATGAGGATTTGTAAGTTTAATGGAATACCATTGAAAACAAGAAATTATAAATGCTATGTGCGTCCTTCCCTAAGATTTCTTTACAAAGCAGTTATTAAACAGTAATACCTATAACAACAGGACTTTTTTCTTCTGAAGTGGTTAATGCTGCACATAAAATTACAGAAGGATACAAGGATACAGAGGAACTACCAAGAGGCATTTGCCAAATTGCTTTCCTTTGGTCTCCCAAAAAGTTTTCACCTGGGAAAGGTACAAGCCAGGTTATCCCAACTGTAGATACCATGAAAGAACAACACTCCAAATGAAAAATAAACACGACAATGTGGTTTCTCCTACATGTAGGAATAAGGAGATACTTCTATGAAAAACATCCTGCAATGATCATCACGTTTCTCAACACATCTTAATAGGTGATTTCTAGTATCTGAAAACTTAAGTAGCTGCATTTGTAATGTATTCCTCACCTGTGTCACTACTATGTTGCACTCTGCAGCTCTGTTGGTACGGATGTATTCATCCAGGATGTACTGTGGCACTTGTGTGGTTTTGCCACAACCAGTGGCACCACGAATTACAACAACAGAATTGTGATGGACTGCATCTAGAATTTCACTTTCAAAATTCTTTACAGGTAAGTCCTCTCTCTCTTGTTGGATCTGGGAAAAAAAAAATAAATCCAGCACATTTCTAAAAATCTGAAAAAAAACCCCAAACCCCCAAATCCCCTATTCTGCTCCACATCCATAATTTGTCTCACTCTTCTACATAGGTTTCACTTAAACAAACAAAGCAAAAACTTTGCAAGAATAAATTATACTTTGCATTTTTTCTTTACACAGAGCAACAGATCTCCATATCCACCCCAGCATAACATTCAGCACTTCTGAAAACTTTTGATGCCTATTACTGAAATCCAGTTTTTCATGCTTTGTACACAGTACATTCAACCTCTTCTGGAAAAAAAAGACTAGCGCAAACATGCCATGTTACAGGAAGCACGCTTACCCTTTGTAATTCTGGATCCTGCTCCAAACGGTACAGGAAATCACTTTTCAAATCCATGCTTATTTGCTCTGGAGTGAGCTGTCAAGACAACACATTATTTGGAGGCTTCCTGACCCTGCTGCTTATCTATATAAGAACTTCAACAGAAAATCAGTCACAGCAACATAATGACTCCAAACATGAGCAAAGGATCATTTTCTACATAATTCCCTGAAGTCAGTTCAGCCTATAAGCTGTTTTATTTCATTCATTCCAGTGTGTTAAAATTAACACATCCTCAAACAAGTTTCTCAGACAGATCCAAAATTATCAAAAAGAATGATTGCTTAAATTTAAAAACTTCAATTGCTTGAGAAAAACACTTTATTCAACAGTAAGCCAATGAAATACTTAGCTGATCATTAAGACAGGGGGTTTTAATGAAAGGAGTAAAATAATGTAAGCACATAACCACCCACAGAACAGTAGCTAAAAAGTAATCAGAGAAGGAAATTTATTAGCCAACTCTTGTATTTCACCTAAGAAAGAATTTTAAAGAAATTCAAATTTGTTACCAAAAGGCTAATCGGTTTTACTGAAAATAAGTTAGCTGCACCATGACTAGCACATAGAAATCCCAATGACATTTGAAGCCTGTTAATTTGCAATGCCTGTAAACTTATTATGCTTTAAACACAAACACCTGAATATATAGCAGTTATATATTTCTTAAATCTATATATAATGATCAATGTTTAACTCATATAATTTATGGAAAAAAAACTTCAGTAAAAAGAAATATCACATTACTGCTTTGGTACTAAGCACGCTTCTTCCTTGTTTTAGGAAACTCAAAGTTCCTGCTCTGGGCATCTTTTCTGACCGGAGTGTAACAGTAGCCAAATTAGGCTTCTGAACTGGGTGACTTAGTATTTTTTTACCCTTCTTCCTCACTTTATCATGCCACATTGTGGCTTTTTATTTGTTCTGGAGGGGACTAGAAACAACAACAACAAAAAACCCAACCAACCAACCAAAAAACAAAACAAAAAAAACACAAAACAAACAAACAAAAACCCCACAATAAAAAAAGGCATGCCAGTTGTGTAGTGACACCAGCTTGCAGCAGTTTCTCCTCCCAGAAAAGAAAGTCCTAGGATGGAAATGTGGGGAAGAGAGGCTACCAAATTATAAATACGCCCAAAAAAATTTACCTTGTAATTTCAGTTAGAACTTTATGTGGGCTGTACAGTAGCAGGCAAAAAGCAAAAGAAAGCAAAGAATTGGGACGTGCATGATGCTACTGCTCATAAAATCTAACAAAACATTAAATAAACACAAAGCTCTCCTGCTAAGGAAAAGAATTCCTTCCTCAAGTTCAAGGGAAGAAATTTCATCAGTGTAGTGTTTCACCCTCTGGAATAGCTTACACTTCAAATCCTGAGCAGGGAAAATAATTTCAAAATTCCAGATTCATGGGGAAAAATAACAAATCAACTTTTTACGCTATCTTACATTTGCCAGAGGACCCTCATCAATATTGCAGCTGGTCCAAGGGTTCCAGTTGGAATGAGGCGGTGACCACGGAACAACTCCCAGATGACTCTGCCTTTGCGATGGTTCAAAATGGGCTAACTTTCCAACATTTATCAGAACAGGATTACTGGGATCTTCAGGCTATAAATCCAAAAGCAAAGTTGGCAAAGAAAGATATATGTATTAAATGAGCAGGCCTGATGTTAAATACTAGAGTGTCCGAACCACATACTCACCAAAGGCACAATCTCCAGAGACAGTTCCTGTACAGTCTTTTGCAGCTGATTTTCTAAGTCAGAAGACAGCAACACCTCATAAGGTTCCACCTATTAAGTGGTTAAAAACTACACGTTGATATACATAAAAAGAAAGACAACAGAATCCAGAACTGCAAGATGCTAAGGAGCATACT
Organism: Psilopsiagon aymara; assembly: GCA_024733675.1. NCBI lineage: Eukaryota > Metazoa > Chordata > Aves > Psittaciformes > Psittacidae > Psilopsiagon > Psilopsiagon aymara. The sequence goes on along the minus strand of JANRGW010017063.1, from coordinate 34,624 downwards.
GTATCACCAAAGTTACTTGTGAAACAAGGCCAAAGAGCGCCATCTTCTGCGTTCAAAATTCACATTTCCTAAACTTTTTTTGCCAACCTTTTATCCAACAAGAATCCGTAGAATATTTCTAAATAGTTTAGCTTAATTTCAGAGAAAAATATTCCTAAACTTGTAACCAAATACCAAAAAATGCCAATGTGCCAGAGAATGAAACCAAATAGCCAAGTATTGTACATATCATGAACAGAAAACTTTAAGCTTATAGAAAATTTATACTGAGAAAGTATTTCTTGCAAATCCTATTTCATTTAATATGCTGTAAAACTAGTTTACTGCTCCATTCAATACACATCAAGCTATATTTCTGATCCAAATCACTGGCCAGAACAGAAACAGTTGCTGATCTAAAGAATCAAAATTATTATTAACCTGTAAGCTGTTAATATAAATATTGAGTACAAACTCTAACTCACCTTGCTTGTGTATTATTAAAATGAAAGCAGCAATTTCCAAACCTTCTACCAAACTCACCGATTCTCCCTTTTTCTTTGTCTGCCCAGAATAGGGTTCTATGACACCAAGATGGTAGAGCTGTCTAACCAAGGAAAGGGCACAGGACTGTGCTGCCAGCTTTTTGTTTGATCCATGCTCACGACTGAAAATCCCTGCAGCACATAAAGTTCAGAGCTATAGTAACTGATAAGTCAAACAGCTTCCACAGAAGATACTACTCTGAAATGGGCTGACTGCACCCAGAGGACAAGACTCATGAAGAGTTCCAAATCTTGATAAATCCAAAGTTCCCTCATAAAATCCCACCAGGTCCCTTCATCAGCTGGCTCACGCTAGCTGTGCAATGTCACTTACTGACTTCCTGGGGAACTCTTGTGAACTCATTTTGGTTTTTTGCATTCAATGTCTAAGGAACATGATTGTCCTAAGAATGATTATCCTGTACCACCCAGCAACATCATACATATTTCACAGCAAGCTCTGCACAAATGGGTATGGTATGCATGCCCACTGCCTGGGAACGTATTAGATATTGCATTTCTCAGATATGTAAAGAACAAGTACTTAGGACAAACAAAGCCTACCATACCTCACAAGCAGTTCTTTGTGCTGAGAAAAAAATATTAATGGAAGCATATAATGGACAAGCAGTAGAATGCAACAAGCAGAGCACAAAGGAAAAAGATACAATGTCAGGAAACAAACATGAACTTCACCTCTGGAAGTGGCTCCAATATGTAACTATAAAAGTCTGTACCCATGAGTATGACCTATTCCTCTGTACCAACATCCATCTCTTGTTCAGACAGAAACAAAAAGAAACTTACTTCTGCCCAACTGCTTCACATAAATGTTCATTTCTGCAACAAAGCTCCTGTAAACAAAAGAACACAATGGTACAATTGCCAATAGCTGACACTGCAAAAATATCCACTCTTTCCAATGTTTCTAGGCAAATATCTGTGTCCTCAGTCAGAAACTCTCAATTTATCAATGTCCAAGATAAAATATTACAGCTTTCAGTCTCTTTAACCCATACTTAGTAGGTAACAGACTTTTCATAGAACCAGCAGATTTGTTAAGAGTCCTGCAAATGCTGCCATTTGGCATTGAAATTTTAAGCAACACTATTAGGAAATAGGCTCTGAGCTGTCTAAGTTTAAAGCAACAATTATAAAGAAGGTAGCATGTTAATGTAACATTAACATGCATCACATCGCACCATTAACTGTATCGGTATCCCACATTATACTAATGTAACCCACTAGTAGGATGGGTTTATTAACTCAGTGCAACAGTTAATACAGCTACCCTGGGTTTTGCCACAGATGTGGCCAGCTCAAAGCACAGACAAAGCCAGATCATTTAGTCAAAGACCATTGAACATATCTGTACAGAAGGAGACAGAACACTTGAATTTTCATGAAGCCCCTATTGCCATACTCTGGGAACAGCGCACAGTCAAAACTAACTGCGCAGCAAATGTCATTGTTTGCGTAGCAGGGATCTAACCAATTCATTTAAAGGTCAAGTGGCATATTACTTTAGTCTTTAAAAAAATTAGAAAGCCATATGCCGAAGGATGATGGAAAACAAGATCCATGTTTTTAAGAATCACAAACCTAAGCCTGTATTTGCACAGATTAAGAATTAAAGACAAATTGTTATAAGCCAGGATTTGAACTGGCCAATGTGATTCAAGAGGTATGGGCTGTATCAGACTGAGATCCTCTTTGAAAACTATGCCTTAGTACTTCCACAGCGGCAGACAGAACCTTATATCTGTGCCTTTCATTTCTTGCTGTAAACAAACAAATAAAAGGTTAAGTGAGGGATTTAAATTTCAAGTTAGAACTCCTTCCTGTACTATAAGTGAACTGACCTTCAGGCACAGTGGCTTCATGGGTCGAAGGCCACTGGCTCTCAGGGACACAACAGCCAACTAAGGCACCGATGACAGTATGTTTCTCAGCCAGGCCTATAGTCAGCATTCAATCTCATTCTCCACCTAAGGGGAGAACAGCAACACCAGAAATCAGTTTGCAGCAGAATCCCATGTGATTCTTTAGTATAGCCTCAGGAGCCCGTGTGTGAGCACGCACAGATCTGTGGTGTTGCCTGCTGCTACCATCAGCAGTGGGAACACAAGGAGGCAAAAGCATCCCATCCTACTGATGGAATCCCAAGAGAGGAAAGCCACAACCCATCCATTAACACTTAGCTCATACCCTGTGTATTAGGAGAGCCATGTTTATATTTACAATTTATACCCTCCTGTAGTAATTAAAATAAAGTTTCTAAATCCAAATTTTCCAGCTATTACTAAGTTCTTATACCATGTGACTATGATTGACAACAAAAATACATTTCTCCTTTAAAAACCTCTGAGAACAAGGCTGACATTTCTGTTAAAAAAGAATTAAATAAATTAGATTGGTAAGATGCATGGCAAGTGGTATTTCTTAAGAAAACAAACCAAAACTGTATTACTGTCCTCAAAATCACAAAAGCATCTGAAACTATTCCTCTCCTATTATATAACCAAAAGTATTAAATCCAGTCATTTGTCCTCCCTTAATGAACACTAGAGTGCACTAGGATTGTTTCATGCCTACCCAGTCCATTGCAGCATAGTTACTTCCCCCTTCTGCCATTCCATCCAGGGCAATTGACACAAGCTTTTCTGGATGTAATAAATAATAAACCCTTAAATGTTTTCAGAAAGAAGAGTAAGCAGGCTGAGAAACATACTGTCATTGATGGCCACTTTATTCTGCTCAAGTTTACATCTTTTTAAATATGTTTAATGCTTTTACCTGCAGAAGGCGTAACAAAATGAGCTGCATGAATAACTGCTCAAGAACTACACCTGCAACAAGTTTTTTAAAATTCCTAGCTCTGTACAAATTAATTTTTTTACATCACTCATTTAAGGGAAAGAAATACCCTTGCTTCAGAACATAAATAGAGATGAAGTGAATTGAAGATAGGTTTTCAATGAGAATTTAGAACTTTCTGACACCAACAGATGTATTTTAGATATTCTAAATGCCTATAAGACTCAACAACAAAATAATACCAGAAGCCCTGCAAGTGGGACTGTCATGGAAGTCTGCAATAAGAAAATCTACTTATCTTTCTAAAAATAGCTCTTCGCATAGAATACAAGTTCATATAATGCAAAAAACCCAAATCACAAACCCAAATGCAACAGTAAGAACCAAGCAGCAGCATGCTATTGTTTCTGACCACAAAACATAATTGTATTTCACAAGGAATAATACAATACCCTAACGTTTTGATGATTTGCAAAGACCATTCCAAACAGGGGTTAAAAAAAAAAAAATAAACCCCATCAATTCTTTATGCACAATCTGTTACATGTTACTTTCATCCGGGAGAGGCATGTGCAAATTTTCTGATGGAATGCGCAGAAAGTCAAAAAAGTAATATCCAGCTGGTTTCAACTGAAATTTAAGACCCTCAAAACTCCTTTAGGAACATTCTGCCAAACTAATTTTTCCAGTAGAAGATTCCACTGCCAAAGTTTACTATAACAAAAATATAAATAAAATGTCCTTAAGAGACATTTCTACATTAGCAAATGTAAGCATATTTAAGATTTACTCAAAGCATACAAAGGCAACTACAGTCATACAATTACTGCAAGCAACTGAGAACTCCTTCCATTGAAACTGACACCTCAACAGTTACCCAGAGCACAGCAATCATTTTTAAAAGCTACACATTCACGAAAAACATCAGACAAAAAATTCGTTCAGCCACTCAGAACTCAGTACAAAAAGCTCATCACTGCCATTTTAAAAATTAAAGGATTCTGTTGGATGATTTTGTAAAAACATCTTTCTCAAATGGCACTGTGGAGCAGTACAAGTGTGATTAGCCACAGTCGCTGAAAATAATTCTAACCCTTCATAAGCAGAAGGTGACCAAAACTACCAAACCTGTTGTGATCAGGCCCCATTTCAGTGTATTTATATTCTTCCTGAATCTTCTCCTTTTGGAAAAATTGATTCAGGCGTGCCTTGGCATTGTCCAAGGTCCAGCTCCCGTGAAGATCAGCATTTAAGTCCACTTCTGATTCTGAGGTCTAATTTCGGGGAAAAAAAGTATCATTTACTAGTTTCTTATAGATTGCAGTTTTAAACAGACAACAAGTCTTTAAATAAAGATGTCTAGATGCTATAAAATAATGCACTACAGAAAACGCTAAAAGGTCCTCAGTATTTCCTTATTTTCACAACAAAATGTCTATAGAATTGGATATTCACAGTAACCAAAGAGATTTATTTTGTTGCTAGCTTAAACACATTACCTTTTTTAAAAGTCAGTAAATAAATCTGCAGCTTCAGTTAAAACCAGCAGCAAAATATATAAAATGAAACTGCAAGCTTGATTATAAATGCTAATAACATATTAAAGGGAGAGAAAGATACCTATGTAAGAACTAAAGGAGAACTCCACAGAATGACTTAATACCTGTGCTTCTTGCTCATCTTTCTTTGAATAATAATCTTGCAAATTTGCACCTCGATCCCACTGAGCTCCACGACTGTCACAGTTTCCAGGTGCTCCACCCGGGCCATTGCCTACCACATGAGGAAAAAAAAAACAAAAACACAACAAAAACAAAATAACTGCCCCAATGCATATTCTTAGCAATAGACAGGTATTGCCCAGCAATCTCGACAGGATATGACCAGTCCCTCAGACCTCATGTAGGCAGTCATTCACACCTCTGCCTCAAAACGCGTTGTAGTTTTTAACTAACTTCTAACCATCTTCTGTCTGCAAAATTTTGCTGTGAGGGAAAACCCCACATAAATCTATATGCATATATTACATCCACATACATGCAACTTAGTTTTCACACACTTACCTATTTCAGCCTCTATAATCAAATGTGGAGGAAGAGGGCCACCCAAAGTAGAACTGGAACCAGTAACATCTCTATCTATTTCATAACCTCCTTCGGGGATATCACCCACTGCTGGCTAGGAAAGAGAATTAAATAAAATCTCAGCATATTTGTACAGAGTAAGCTTTTTACTATTTAGGTAGAAAACTGTTCAGGCAGTTTAAATAGCTCCTGCAACATTATATGATAGTTACCCCTAGCAGTAACCCACCCACCAACACCCTTTTAAAAACTGAAAGGAATAAATTGCTCAATACTTGGCTTTTTGTGGATGTTCTAAAAAAGTATTTCCAACCAACAAGCAGCCCGGACTTGTTCAACAACCATAAACACTGCTTCCACTGATCAGACTATGTTATCTTATACAGATATATTCTTAATGAGGCACTAGAAAAAGACTTCCCTCCCAATATGTGGCTTCACGCTTTATTTACTACTCTCCAAAACTGCTGTAAAGAGAGCTACCCTCCTCCTCCTCATCTTTTATGTGAGTCACTGCTGATACTCGCACAGTTCACAAAGCATTATAAATAACAGTGATCTTGCTACACATAAGGAGCTAAGGCATAAAGCATTAACAATTTAAAAAATGACTGGTTTGAGATGTCTGTGATATTATTTTTATGTTTTTATTTATTTCTTTAAAGTGCACAGTATTCTATACCATAACATGCATTTAAAACAATTCTCAGTGTCAGGTCTGAATATTCAGCATTTCTAAAGTCAGGCTGTACCTTACAGGTACTCTGAATTCTTTCTAGCCTCATCAATCACGTAGACCAACACACAGCTGTTTTTACCAGATCATCCTACAAGTTTCACTGAATGTATTCCAGCTTTCCAGCACTGCAAGCAGAAGTCCTGCACATTCAGTCTTCTTCACCACACATGGGTGCTAGACTGAATTCCAAGGCTGAAATGCAGCTGGATGCACTGCACTGCAATTAAAGGTTATTCTTTCTTAAGGGGGACACAGCAGCTTACTCCAAAAGCTGGAATTTCCTCTTTCTTCATTTCATTCACCCGAACTAAGTAATTGACAAAGTCTCGAGCAGCATTGGTTTGTGCATCTTTCTTGTTCGTGGAGTTGCCCATGCCAACATAGTTGAAGCCTTCTACTCGAACCTGCAAATAAAAACATGATCTGTGGCATATACAAGTGAAGGAGTCTTGAAAGTAACACTGACTGAAACATCAAATCTCAGTTGCTAATAAGAACAGGAGAAATATTACTAAGCATTGTTATATATCTTCATACATGTAGAGGTATTTCTGTAGGTTTTGAATGTATACTTTATGCCTATTAAAGAAAACACCCAAAATCCATTCTCAGAAAGCATGAATATTACCAAAAACCTTGCTACAGAAAAGAGACTGGTGTAGGAAAGGATCCTGGCAACACACAGGAGCAAACTCTGCCCAGGTTCACTTTCCTCAACCTTAATACCAAATCAACAGATGAAGAGAGGAGTGAGTTTGTGTGTCCTCTACTGTAGCTCCATATTATTACAGCTAGCAAGATACAGTCTATTTCATAGAGACAAACTTTAGTGCAGCAATTTTGGACCAGGCAGGCTGATATTAACTTTGATGAAAGGATGTTTATACAAAATTCAGCCTAACCAGGTATTTTCCAGGTTGGTTTTTTTGTTGTTTTTTTTCTTTGCTTTTCTGCAACCACTGCCCCTCTTAAAGTTACTGTCCTTCTTTGTCATTTGCAGTCAGCAACGTTGTTTCATTTCAGCTTCACTGTAGAGCACTTGCACATTTCTGATTTCCACTCTTCACTCTGCTGATGAGGTGAACAGCTTTTCACCACAGTTAGTTACTCTTAAAAAAAAGTAAGCAGGCCTGTGTGTAACATTCCAGGTAGTCTGGAGTTTTGAACACAAGTGCCAGACTGCACATGTCCTTTGGTGCTGAATCACACTGATAGCCAATAGCCATTTTCTCATCAAACAACACACTCCGCTAGTATTTTGCTTAACAGTTTCCAAACAGTGAGCTTCCATTTTCAGCAACCTAACCCAACAGAACAACCAAACAGTAACCATACTGGATTCACAGCCATTTCACCAGTCTGTGACAACTAGCAAAAGAGAACATTCATCCTTTCATCTGTTACGTTTCATTGGATGCAAACATGACATCAACACAAAAAAAAACAGAACAACATAACTGTCCACACAACCATTTCATCAGAGCAATGCTCAGTCTTAGTTATAGTACCTTTAAAATTGGTTTAATACCTCTGTGCTTCTCAGCTTCATCACTGGTGAGGAAAAAGAATGGTGAAGAAAGGGTATAATGACAAAATCAAGCTGTTTTGTGCAAATCTACGATGTTGTTCACAAACTAACCCATCCTGTACATGGCCTCGTACTTAGCATCTACTCCTTCTTAGAGGCAACCCAAATTCAAAGCTCCCTGCTGGCACACCCACAATATCCGGAGCCAGGAACAGAATAATGTTACAGCAGCGCATAGACTAGCAGCCAATCCAACAGGAATTTTCTTAGTACATTTCAATGCAAGCTCGACAGAGAACCAAAGCCCTTCACGACGGTGACACACAGTAGCCCTTGCCTATAATTTCAACTGCACACAAACGCAAGGTAAACGCACACAAGAGGCTTCGGAAAACCGATTGCTTTTTACTGCGAGAGGAATGTACGGGACTGCTTCAGTCGCACAAAAACACCAAGCGCACCCTACACCACGCACAAGAACCCTGCACACCTCGGCTGCAAAGCGGCCAGGCCTCTGCGGCCTGCCCTCCCCAGCGCTGCCTACCCCGCGGCCCCCGGGAACGCTGCCCGCACCTCGCAAAGGAAGGTTTGCCGGCTGCGGCCACCACTGGCGCGGATCTCGTAGGCCGGCGTTACTCTCCTCTTTCCGCACCAAGCGTAGAGATAGTTCTTCACGTCCCCCATGGCTCCAGGCGCTGAGGAACGCGAGCCACAACCGGCCCGCTACTCCCGACACCGACCGAGCGGCTGAAAGCACCGCCCTCAGACTTCTCACGGTGGAGGCCGCGCATGCGCGGTTACGACGGCCGCGGCGGCTCGTGACTGGGCGAGAAAATGGCGGTGCCGGGTCTGGCGGTTTGGCGGGAGCTGCCCCGCGGCGCAGAGCTCCAGCACCGGCGGCACCTCCCGCGGAGGGAGCAGCCTTTCGTAGCGGAGGCTCGCTCGTCTTATTCAGTGCCACAGCATGGCTTCAGCCTGACAGACGACGGAGCGGAGCAAAATAATTGGGGCCTGCTATGAAAATTCACTCCTAAGCCAGACGCCATTTGCTGTGCCCTGTACTAAGATACTCAGTCCCTGTTAACACAGCAGCATGGGGATTTAATTTTAAAAGGGCCTACAAAGCAATTCGTGTGTATCCGGAGAGAGAGGCCCAAGCTGCTCCTGCCCGATCATGCAGGGAGAAGCTCTGAACCTACCCACAGCACTGGCTCCTGGCAAAACCGAATTTGCCTTAATGTTTCACAAATTCCGGGGGGGGGGGGGGAGGAATAATTCATTATTTTGTGTTTCTCAAGCAGTGGTTATATAGCAAGAGGAAGATGTAGACTTTTTCACACTCTTGGGTCACAATAAGTTGGTGACACACCTCCACAGTCACCCCTCTCTTTTCCAAATATTCTGTGTGACTGTTTTTGCACACAGGACCACTGTCAGGAGGTATGGACTAAGCAGTAGAGGGCACAGGACCTCACACTGCTCAGCTGCACATACCATCACCCAGTAGGAGGTCAGGCTGGTGGAGACAGGTTGAGTCCAGGATGCAGAAGAGCACCTTTTAATCCTACAGTTAGAACAGTAGGATTAAAGAGGACAGCATTCTGCACTGCAATATAGAAATGCACAGCACAATTGTGGCTTTATTTTCATTGTAAGGAAAAAGATGGAGAAATACCTGCTTACTAGAGAGATGAAAACTCTGTTGCAAAGGGTTGGTTGGGTGGGTTTTTTTATTTTGCGCAATGAGAAAAGACAAAACCAGAACTATACATGCGTAGTCACTGTCCCAATGATTCTGACAAATAGCAAGATACTGCCCTGAGTAACCGGATGGTGCCATACCACTGCTTAAACCTAAGGGGTAGTGCTCACAAAGGGAGAAGACTGAACATAATCTAGATGGAGGGAGAGTGGAGACAGATCTTCCTCTCTAGGCAAAAAGGGTCAGTATCTTCTAACTGGGGAAAATCTGCCTTTTATTTTTTTTCATTAAAAGATACCAGCTAGTCTTGGGATGTGCAGAGCTCCAGGGAGCACAGTAAAAAACACAATTACATGTGCGCCAACAAAGCCAGGCCTAACCAAACAGGGCTCAGGCACATTGCCAGTTTCCTAAAAGAAATTGCAGTCAATCACATGGGCAATGTGCTACATGACAGTGAATCCCAGAAAAGGAGCCTCGCCTTCCAGATCGACATGGAACTGAGTATCAGTCACCATCAGGCCACACAATGCCATCCAGCTTGGCTTTGGCCTTTATGATGAACTCCTCAGAGGCACTGACAAGTGGAAGCCGTGGAGGTCCCATGGGAATGCCAGAAACAAAAGTCATTACAGCTTTAGTCTGTGCAACACCAAAACCTGAGTGGACAAAAGCAAAATCAGGACATTTACAGATCATTTTGCTTAAAGCAATTTCTATGCAGGTGTCAAAAAAGCGCAGCAGCATAGAGTTTCTGTGCAATTCAGCATAAATCAGGTTTCAAGCACTTCTCAGAATTGTGGACAGTGTAACTAAGAAGAGGCGATAGTCCTCATAGGAAAGACATTACACTAGAAATTACACCTACTTACTAGATTTATTTATATATTATTCTATTACTGTTTCCTTCCCAAAGATACCAAGCAGAGTACATTCTTAGACATGCACTTTACAAACTACTGTGTCATTTTACAGATAGATAACCAGGGCTGTTATATGTGTGTTCCTTTCTCCTTGCCAAAATGTATTGCCATGCAGCCCTGACAATAGAAAAGATCATGCGAGTCCTCCAGAGGTAAACAAGCAAAAATCAGGCCACTTCAAACTTACCTTCATTGGTAAGGTGAGCTATCCCAGACAGTTTGTCTTCAAGGCAATCTGCTGTCTGCAGCCTCATAGCTATCCCCCAGATGCAGATACACATAAAGCCAAGCTCTGGGGGTAGTAACATCGTGCTGGCATGTGACCCATTACATTGAGTACCAGCTTAATCACCATGGGCAACTTCAGGAGTCCTCTCTGCCCATAGCTCAAGTGTCCTTATGTACCTCTGGAAATTCAGCGTTTCCTTCTATCTATAAGGCTAAATAATGAAGCATTTCCTCTGACTTTAAACCCAAGAAATAAAACCAAGCACTAAAGCTCAGCTAGATTCATTGGAGTTTGCATATGCATAGCAAAACCACAGTGAACAGCTTCCCTCAGTAAGCGATAACCATGAAATATCCAATTCAGTGTTTCCACACTACTGATATGTTTGATTTTAATTGCTTTTTCTGTTAAAACTTGGCTTTGTTTCTAAAACCCACTCTATTTTAAAATGCTTTGGCCTTGTACAGCCTTGAACAGTTATTCTTAAATTACAGTAAGTCAGGAGAGACAATTCTCAGAGCTGTTTTCCTACTGGAGCACCACCATTTCAGAAAAATATCGAAACAAAGCTAGAAATGAGCTTTTGGAGACAGAGCAAAATCAAAAAACAACCCACAAAAAGAGTTAGCATAAGAAAAAGGGTAAATCAAGAGTCACAGCTTTTAAGCTATGAGATTTCACAGAAGAAGGAAAGAAGTGAGAATCGAATCTGTCAGGGATGCTTGGTCAGCTCCTTTGTTGAGCTCCCAGCTGGTACTAACTCAGGAAATAGCAGACACACTTTTTTCATTGTGAAATCTCTTGGGAAGGAAGTACTGAGGATACAGCAACATAAGAGTTTCAGGAGCACCAAGCCTGCATTTTTACATGTAACAAGGGAAACAGGCAATGTAGGACTTACCTAGTTTGATGACAAAGTTGAGAAATTCCCCAGTGAGAAACTAGAAAAGATAGACAGTCATTTCTTAATGCCTTAACATTTTAAGATATAAAAGCATCCAGAACTATTATGATAATTACATCTTATACATTTGTTGCACAGCTTTGAGAAAAGCCCCTGGCCACTTGGCCAGTCTATGGAAAATACTAATTGAATTCTATTAAGGGAGGGAGGAAGGGAGGGAGGTACCAAGAAAAGAAGCCAGGCCATTGCTCACTCTGCATGTATGAAATTAGAGAGATGAATGATAAGTAAGGCAGATCTTGATTAAAAGTTAGTAAGGACTGTTCAAAAAGGTGAGTAGAGATGAATAACAAGCAGGGGGGGCTGCAGTTGAAAGAAGCCTGCTTTAATAAAGCTACCTCAGGGTACAAACCACCTGAAAAACAGCCCCAGTAAAGCTAGAGGAGAAAGAAGACTGCTCCTAGTGAGCACAGTGAAGATACTATACCTGATACTTCTGTGCTAATGCAAGGTCTGGCTTTGCAAAGGCTTGCAACATCAGATTGGTTTTTCGTCCCAAATAGTTGAATGTACTGCCAAAACAAACAAACAAACAACCCCCCCCCAAAAAAAAAAAAAAAACAACCCAAGTCAAAAATAGAATTGGTAAATGGAAAGGAAGAGCTTAGAACCATTAAACAACATTAGTAAGCTGTTGACACTATGGGAATGCTATTATTATGACAGAGATTCATGCAATGTGGTTTATACTGTCAAGCATCTGAAGTATGTCAAACCCTACAGAAGAGTTTAGAGAGTAGTTTTCTCATCCCAGTTCTTTCCAAATGGAACTGCTTTTCAAAATAAAAAAAATAAAAAGACACAATATGGGAAGTCAGTCACTTAATTTTTCAGTTGCTTGTTCATTTAGTGGATCATCTAAACTAGAACACAGATATTCCACATTAATACATCTAAGTAGCCTGGTATGAGGAGCAGAAGACAAATCAGAAATTGAACTCAGCAGAGCCCTTTTCCTCACAGACTTCTCATGTGAACTAATGATTTTAACCTCTCTGGCTTTTGGTTCCTTACCCATATAATAAGATAAAAGTGATTCCCTATTTCAAAAGGTTGCTGTGAGGATAAAGAAATACGTTGAAATCTTTGGGTCAGCTTACAGACTGCAGCAATAGTCACCCAAATAAACATAATCCAAGATCTCAGGTTATACAACTGTCCCATCAGTAGCACTGGAGCTAGCTTATCTACCTGCTTGTTACTGTACAGCCCTACCATGTAAAATCCTCTGCTGTGGTGACAGAAGACAGAGAAACACCTTGTGGACAGTGGAAGATAGAACAATACAGTGTGTGTATCAAGGGGAAGAAGTCCAAGCCATACTGACCTTCCAACTGCTCCATTCGCCCCTATTGCCAGCGCACTCAACAGTTGCTAGTTTGGGTTGGGGGGAGAAAAAAAAAAGAAATTTTACTTCACGTAACAAAATAAAGAAAAAGAAAAAAGGGGGGCGAGGAGGTGGTGGAAGGAAGCAGCAAAAATGCTGGCACTGAATGATCAGAGTTACTTTTTTCCCCAAGCCTGAAGCAAAAGAATGCCTTAGAAGAAATTATTTTTAAGTGCCTCTCACCTCATCCATCCCATAAAGAAATGCAAACTGCTCGCTCTCACTCTTGCTTATACACTGCGCAAGGTCCAAGAGGTCCGTGTCACTGAACTTCACGCCCTGGAAGGTGGGGATCTGCTTTTTTATTCCATCCAGCAACTCTTCAACATGAACTGTGCAAAACAGCAATCTCGTGAAAAAACACCCCTGGAGATCTCCCTGCCTTGTCCCCAAGAGGGAGACCTACTACTTTACAAGTTGTTCACTTTTGGCCTAAGTCTAGTAAACTATGTAACTTTAAAATAATGAGTAAAACAACTTCAGTGTGATTGCTTCCCAGAGTTATACAAAATGCATCTTTCCACACTCTTTCAAGCATTCCTTTTACCAGCTCAGAATGGGAAAACACTGAATAAGTGAGTTTAGCAATGAACTGGCAATAACATAATTAAGAATAAATATAAATCCATACATCCAGAAACACCACATAACCTTCTGTCTACAGCAAATAACCAAAGATCTGTATTCTCTTCCTCATTCCTCTGCTAAATAAGACTGGAGAAGCGCTGTGGTTTCATAAGTGATTTACAAGCAAACATGACTATGCAGTCAGTGTACACCAAGAGATGGTGGTCAGTATCTCGCAAAAAGTTGGAGTTTACCTACGGTTATCCAAGGCAATTAACTATGCTGGTTCACACTAATTGCAAAGCCATGGTTAGCATCACCTCCTCCAACCCAGTTGCTCAGTATTCATAAGCCGTGACTTTTTTTTCAATGAAGAGGAATTCAATTTATTTTCCAGTCTTGGATTCACCTCACATTTTTTGAAAGGATCCTTTCCACTACAGCTTGTGATGGGAGCAGAGAACACACAGCTGGTTTAGGCTGGTAGAATCATCACACCACCGACTGGAATTACTCAGGTTGCAACAAGCCTACAGGCTCAGGAAGAGCTGAGTAAGCAGTACTTACTCTTCACACCTGTCAGATGAGGAATGTGATAGTAATAAAATGGAACCGCAGGGGCTTCAGATGCAATCTTCTGTAAGAAAGCAATCAGCTCATCTGGAAGAAAACAATCAAGTAACCCCATAAGAGAAGGAGACTATCCTATCTTTCAGTGTAGTGAAAGACAGTTCAGAGTCACAGGAGCCAGTGCCTGTGGAGAAGCCATCTATAGCTTATGTATTGTAAACAGTCATATAAAAACCTTCACACATCATAAAAAAATAAATTTAACAGAACTGAGTGAAAGACCTTAGGGAAGGCAAAGATGGTATTTATTTTAAACCAAACTGATTAACTCACACTCATTCTCTTACAGATGTAGCTCATGCATGCTCTCTCACACATGCAAGACCTGTGTGCCAAAGTGGTCACCAGGATCATTTGTGTGCAAGAACACAACAGAACAAGGGATCAAGTTTACATCCACCTCCCCTGAGCTACTGGTCAATGATAATGGGTTTTGAACAACTTTTTTGTACCATTTTAGGAATCAAAGAGTTATTATTTACTCAGAAGGATCTAGACAGGCTGGAGAGATGAGTAGAGAGGAACCTTTTGAAATTCAGCAGAGACAAATACAAGTTCCTGCACCTGGGGAGGAATAACCAACTGGACACAATCTTAAGTAATGTGCTTTAGTTGACCCTGCTTGAACAGGAAGGTTGGAGTAGATGATTGCCAATGGTCCCTTCCAATCTCAACTATTCTATGATGACCATTGGCATCCTTCCTAATAATCTTGTTCACTGCATCCTTAGGCAATCTTCCTATTGGTTTAGCAGGAAGAGGAATGGCAAAACCAACATGCTGAAACCTCATGGCCATCCTATTACTATCAGCAAGGTCTTCCGCTGATCTCTGTGATGTTCCTCTGTGCTTACCATTCGATTACCACTGATTGTGTTCTTGGCTGTCAATATCAGCCATTCTGGCAATAGACTCTGTTTTTTTCTGGTGCTTTCATATGAACATTTCTATTAATAATTATTTCAGACAGCTTTTTTTTATATTTCTGTTGAAACTTCCACTTCATGTGGTTATTTTATGCTATGCATATACTATTAAAAGCAAAACAATTTAAGTTCTGAGGTGACCTTAGGTGCACAGAACCAAATCCGATCACCTTAGTAACAAGAGGCATGCCTGTGTATCAGCAGTTTATCAACTTGGTCAGTGTCCTGCAAGGGTAAGCAAGGAAGCTGCTGCTTCCTTGTGTGTTCCAGATCAAGCATAAGCTCCACACTATCTATTCAGAATACAGACTAATTAACTGCTCTTTCCATAAGCAACTCTTCACAAGAGGCTAACAAAAGACATTACTTTCCACTTCTTACTGGAAGAATTCTGGTTTCTTCCATCCTTAAAAAATGCTTCTAGGTTTTGCTTTTGCGTGGCACCAGACATGACAGGTGCGCAAACATTATCACCAGAATATTTTCCAAAGGAAGAAGATGGCGTTAACCCTTTATCCATGATAAAGATTTGGAGGGCAACATAAAAGGCCTCAGTAGGTCTGGCAATCGCATCTACTCACCTTTGTTTATAGGTTTGAAGAAGAAGGGGGCTATTACAGCAATACCACTAGCACCTATGGCTGCTGCATGTCTTGCCTGTAAAAGAGAACATGGAAGGTATCTGAAGGTACATCTGCTTTACATTTATTACACACATAGTGAAAAGGAATCACACACACACCAGCTCTTGGGACTCTGGCAGACTCAGTGCTCCAACATGAATGATCACATGATCCAATCTGCACAAAACCAAAACAAATTTGAAAGGTTTAGGAAGTGATCATGAAAAATACCATTCTGCTAAATTGACTCATTTCAAACCAGGGAGACACAGAACATAGGTTAAACCTAGAAGGATTTGAACCTGTATTGACCTGACAAGCAGGCAAGCAGCTGGTGGTGGAAAAAGAAAACACATTTGCAGATATGAATTCTGTGACTCCTTGTTGTCATATCTGCAAGGCTGTCAGGAAGGACAAATCTTAGCATTTTATTAGGAAGTTAAAATTAGGACATTAAGTATTTAATGGGAAGCTGGGAAGATGAAAGGGTATCAAAGCGTATCTTTGCTTTCTAAACCTACTTCTCTGCAGAAGAGATCAACCTCACAGTAGTACTTTTTGACTGCTCCTGTCAAGGTACTCTCCAAGGTTCCAGTCCATCAGTCGCATTGCTGTGTTACTTCTTTATATCCACATAGACTATGAGCCTTCACACCAGTATATTTCTGCTCACTATCATATAATCGTAGAACGGTTAGAGTTGGAAAGGACCTTAAATCTCATTCAGTTCCAACCCCCCTGCCACAGGCAGGGACACCTTCTACTAGACCTGGTAGCTCAAAGCCCCGTCCAACCTGGCCTTTAATACTTCCAGGGATGGGGCAGCCACGGTTTCTCTGGACAACCTGTTCCAGTGTCTCAGCACCTTCATAGTAAGGAATTTCTCCCTAATTTCAAATCTAAATCTGCCCTCTGCAGTTTAAAGCCGCTCCCCCTTGTCCTATCACTACGTGCCCTGTTAAAAGGTGACTCTCCAGATTTCTTGTAGGCCCTGTTTAGGTATTGGAAGACTGTTGTAAGGTCTCTCCTGAGCCTTCTCTTCTCCAGAACGAAAAAATGTAACTCTCAGCCTCACAGGAGAGGTGTTCCAGTCCTTGGAACATGTCATGGTCCTCCTCTGGACTCGCTTGAGCAGGTCCAAATCTCTCTTGTGCTGGGGGCCCCAGAGCTGAACACAGTAATGCAGGTGGGGGTCTCAGGAGAGCAGAGGGGGAGAATCCCCTCCCTCGACCTGCTGGTCACACCCCCTTTGCTGCAGCCCAGCACAGGGTTGGCTTTCTGGCTGCAGGCTGCAAGCACACACTGCTGGCTCACCTGGAGCTTCTTGGCAACCAAACCCCCAAGTCCTGCTCCTCAGAGCTGCTCTCAATCTGTCCTCTGCCCAGCCCATACTTGTGCTTGGGATTGCCCTGACCCAGATGCAGCACCTTGCACTTGACCTTGTTGAACTTCATGAGGTTCACACAGGCCCAGCTCTTGAGCCTGACAAAGTCTGTTTGGATGGCATCCCTTCCCACCAGCATGTCAGCCACCTCACACAGCTTGGAGTTGTCAGCAAACTTGCTGAGGGTGCCTCAGTCCCGCTGTCTATGCTGCCAACAAAAGATGTTGAACCACTCTCAATACCAGCCCCTGAGGGAAACCACTCCACATGGACATGGACATAAAGCTGTTGACCACGACTCTCCGAGTGCAACCATCCAGCCATTCCTTATTGACTGGTCCGTCCATCAATTCCACACCTCTCCAATTTAGATACAAGGATTTCATGTGGGACAGTGTCAGGTGCCTTGCAAAAGTCCAGGTAGATGACACCAGTTGCTCTTCTCTTACCTGCCAGTCCCATGGCCCCATCATAGAAAGCCACCAGATTTGTCAGGCATGATTTACCCGTAAGTGAAGGCATGTCGGCTGCCACCAATCACCCCCTTATTGTCCACGTGCCTTAGTAGTTTCCAGGAGGATCTGCTCCATGATCTTGCCAGGCACCAAGATGAGACTCATCAGTCTGTAGCTCCCTGGGTCTTCCTTTTTTCCCTTTTTAAAAATGTGGGTTATATTTCCCCTTTTCCCATCAGCAGGAGCTTCACCAGACTGCCATGACTTCTCAAATATGATGGATAACAGCTTGGCAAAGCCTTCTCACCCAAAACACCTCCTTTTCTTCACATCCTCTGACATAGCAACTAAGGCAGCAACAGCAGTAAAGTGATGGAAGACAGGTTCAAAAGACTCAATATATTAAAAAGTTTAGAAATGCTCACAGGGCATAAATAGGCAGACCTTTTTTGTCCTCCTACCACCCAATGTACCAAAGAGAAGGACTACTACAAGCTCTCTAAGCATCAGAAATGGACACCAGCTAACTGGCAGTGACAAAAACACAGACTTCTGTGATAAAAGAGCCGGGGAGCAAAGCCCAACAACAAAAATCCTAAAAAACCCCAAAAGTCATCAGCAAATTTGGCTTTGCAGTCCAGCATGTCTATATCGTAACATGAGATTCAGAATCCCCTGCTCTCTCTCAGCTACTCACTTGTTTTTTCCTTGGCATATCCATTCTTCTGCCAACTGCTTCCTCTCCTGGATGCTAAGGGACAGTCCTTCTCCTGTTGTGCCATTCACTGTTTCAACACAACACACTTGCTGAGTCTTGGCCTACATGCATTGGTTTTACTGAAGACAAGAACTGACACTTTTTATATTAAACAGAAAAAATTTCCCCCAACTCCTTTTAAGATACCAGTGGTCCATACCAGCATCTGCTTGTGTTGGAAACCTGGGTGTTTCAGGATTGGCAGTTTTGGGAGAGAGGAGGCAGAATCAGCTGCTGAAATTGGCAAACTGACCTTTCAGCACCTCCTCCCCAGCAGACACTACCTCCTTCTCTCAGCAGTGAGTCAGGCTGGGACACCCCTGATCAAGGGATACCCAGCTAGCCAAGCAAAGTGACTGTCTCTACTCCACCCCAAGGAAGCAGCCTTTCATGAAATTTGGTGTCACTGCTGTTGAGTGGAACCACATGTTCTACCTAGGCTAAAGCACCCTTTGAAAACAATGAAATGTCAGTATGTTCAGTGGCAAACAACAGATAAAATTGGGATAGCTGTAGTCTGCCACCCTCTGCTCTGCATCTTGGCAGTCTTTCCACTGAAGTTTTGAACCAAAATCGTATCACTTTCAACACACCTTGCTATGACAAGCTGTGAATAAAAGTGGTTTAGAAATGCTGTGTTCGCTATCCAGCCATCCCTGCTGCCCCTGCAGCAGTCCCCAAGATGGAAGCAGAGCAGAGACATGCAGCAGCAGCTACCTCAGTATTGCCTGGTACACCACAGGCCTCCTAAAGAAGCTCATCTGGCTTTGATAAGCTCATGGAATTCTCTCGATTCCTGAGATGGTGTTTTTTAATCAGATGCTTCTTTCCCAGGCAAAGTGAAGAATAATTCAGTTGAGTCTTCTCTGCCAACACAGCATTATCCATTCATCTCTGGGATCAATAAAGGCAACACTTACTTCATCCCACCCAGAGACAGGGTGTGAACAAAAGCAGATACCTTAAGTATCACTTGCACTCTCTCCACTGTTGAATATAAATGTCTAGGATGACCCCATGTCCACAGTTCCTCCCACTACAGCTGTTATCAGACAAGACATCATAGGATTCCCATCCAGGCAAGAGGTGTAACACAGTTTCTGTCAAAAAAAAAAACCCACTTACCAAAAACATTCTTCACGTTCTGCTCGCTTACCAGGTAATCCACGTATTGATGAATCACTGAAAGGTTAATTTGTCTGAAATTAAAGGAACCACAGCAACCGTAAGTCTCCAACCACAGATATCTTAAACTTAGTGATTAAGAAACCAAAAAAAGGGCACACATTTTTGAAGCCTCGCATTGGTACACACAGAGATTACCCCAAGGTACGATACCCTCAGCATGTATTTAACATTTCACGTAACAGTTCAGTTCTGAATTCTTTCTTCTGGTTTCTCTTCCTCCTGACACATAATTCACTGTTACAATCTTTTATCTCAATTGGTAATTACTGCAGCCTCATCACAGAACTTTTTTTGAAGAGAAAGGACAGAACAAGAGGCACTCAAACCTTTTCTACTTTTGAGGGAAACATAAGTCCTCTTGAGAGCATGAAGATATTTGTGCAAGTGCTGGCAAATAGTTAAACTCTCCTGTAACTGCTGGACCCAGTGAAATGGCATTTGCTGGACATGACTTTGACCTCTCTCTCTCATTAAATAATAAGGAAAGCAACAGACTTCCCTGACAAACACAGGAAATTGAATTCTATGTTTATTTTCTCTGTATGACAAACTTATTGTGTTTATCAGTGTATAGTATTTCATCATTTTTTTCATTTGTCAAACATGCAGACAAACCCTACAGTCTGGAAGTCAATTCTGGTACCTTGACTGGGGTTCACACATCACTCAAAGTTGCATAGCTGATTTCCCAGAACATATCTTACAAAAGCCATGCATTCCAGTCAGAGGGCCTAGGTCACTCTCCAGATACCATGCTGCAGTAAATTTGAGTTGTAATAAAAAATTAAATCAGAAATAATTTCCTTTAAAGCAAGAAACGAAGCAGTGACTGCAGTGCAAATGGACTGCCTGACTGAGATAGTACCATGCTTTGAAACAATAAAGACTCACTTTCAGAGGACTGTGCTAGCAAATCTCTACTGTCTCCCTCAAAAACACAGACAGATCTTGACACATCCCCCAAAAGAGAAGCTTAGGGTCCATGGCTACTCCAAAGTAGGGAGGACATCTGGGGTCCCACTCTAGTCCTACTGGGACCAACCTGATAGTTTCTGCATCTGAGATCTACCAAAAAAAATCAACCCCAAAACCAAACAAAAAACCCAACCAAATAAATAAACCCCACAAAAAAAAAAAAACAACCAAACAAAAAACAAAAGCACATACACAAAACCAAACTCAAACAACCACAAACCCCTCAAAACAACAAAAAAACCCAAAACACAAATCCACCCCCCACCACCACAAAACAACATCAGAAGTGATCAGTTCCAAATAAAACAGAAAGAAAATAAGGATCTAAGGTGACAGCAGTCACTGCAACTTGACAGCTCACCCATCAGGAGTCATTGGAGTGACTGTAGCAGCTACAAGACCCTCTAACTTCTTTATGGGTATCATTGAGCTGTTTGGAAAAGAGAGATAAAATTATTATTGTTCAACTTCCATTAAAAGCAAAACTGGACAGGCAAAGTTCAGAAGAAGTGGACTTTGCAAGGCTGTTAGTTTAAGTTAGAATTGCCTTTTTCTTGTAACAGAGCAGCTTACTGCAGCCAGCACCATCCCAGGACAGGGCTGGGAGCACCGGCTGCAGTTACATTGCAAATACTCCTGTTTTACCTTCCCTTTTCTACACGACGGTTCTGGGGACGCCTGAAAGGAAAAGCGGTTTTGCAGCGCACCGGGTCAAGACCCTTCCCCCGAGAAAGGCGGCGCCACACCGACACCCTGCGGACCACAGCGACACCAGGCCTACAGCCAGCACCGTGCCGAGCAGAGACCGGCCAGCCCGGGCGGCGGCTCTGGCCCCGGGGAGCGCAGGCTGAGGCCACCCCGCTGGGCAGAGACGGCGACCCCAGGCTCCCCACAACCCCAGCCCACCTTCACCTCGCTTTACCTCGCCTCTCCTCCCTGGCCGGCTGCAGGATAACCCCGCCAGCTCCTCCGCGGCTGCCTCGCTCCACCCTCGGCTCGGCTCGGCCCGGCCCGCCCCTGCTCGTCCCTGCCCCGCCCCGCTCCGCGGCGGCCGCCGGCGGTTCTTAGGAGCCGAGCCCTTCCGCCAGGCGCTGCTCTCGGGCTGCTGCCGGCCTGGAGTGTGGAGAAGCCGCCTGCTTTCTGCCAGGGTGCCTCCGGTGACCCCCTAAGGCAGCCGCAGTTCCCGCAGTCTCTCGGTAACACTCTACGGTACTGTTTAAAAGCGAAGGCTTGTTTGGGTTATTAATGGCTGTTTTCAAAATTAAAAAAACAAAACAACCCCCCAAAACAAACAAACAAAACCCACCAAACAAAACAAAAACAAAACCAAACCCAACCCCACCTTTTGAAAATAAATAAATTACAGAGTGGAGAAAGAAGAGCTAGCTGCATGTCTGAAGAGACACCAGGCTTTAAGGAATGCTTTGCTGGAAGAATGGTACCTGTCCTTGCCCAGATGGGCGGCAGCCCTGCAGAGCATCAGGGCAGGAGATCAGAGAAGAAGTTAGTTAACAGATCTATGGATTTCAACATGGATTTCTGCCCAGGTACAAGCCACTGTTGAAAAAAAAGGAAGAGGATATCTTCCTGTTGATGTCTGAAAATACTGAGGGAAGCCTTGCTACAAACTAGAAGTATAATTGCCTGAAATGACTCAGGCTGGGTTCCCTTTAGGTTACCTATGCAGAGACATGAGCTGCACAAAGGAGGAAGATCATGCCACTGCTTTGATCAGCAGCATCAAATGCTCTGCTGGAGCTGTTTGCTAGAGAGACGCATCCTCTGCATGGTACAGTAGAAAGAAAACCACATTTTTTTGCAGCTCAGCTCCATTGAATGAGCGGAACTTCAAAAGGCTCATCGTGGCGAGTGAGGAAGCAAACCCACTCTGCCTTGTCATAAAGGAAACAAGCACCAAATGCCACGTCAAAAGCTTGGGAATTGCAATAAACAGCATCTGCAGTTAAGGATTATTTTTTACTAAACATATTAGTTAAATTTTGTCTTTTCTCTGTTTTCAGACAAAACAAAGGTGCAACTGGAGTTAAAAACTAACAAAAACTAAAGCTCAGTAATTTAAGGGTAAGCATTAAAATATTATCATTACCATAAAACAAAATCTCATGCACTGATGAAATAAGCCAGCCATTGACCTCTGTGCTTTAGCCCCCCCTTTGTAAAATAGAGGTCATATTTAGCTCTTCTGTTCTTTGCCATGGTTATCTAGCTGTGAGCTCAATAGTCTCTGACAGATGCCCACTGTGGTGCGGACCTCCTGTTACTCAGCACCTCTAATTTGCAGTTCTTTAATGCATTGTCACTATTTGGGTAAGAGAAACCCAAACAAATAACATATAAATATATAATATACAAACAGCAAAATGATGCCATAAACTAAAAGCAATGAGATACATAGAAATTGGAAGTTAAGGAGAAGACCTGCTCCATTTTGGCCTTGTGTGGTACACCACCACAACATGGGTACAGCTTATGGTGTGGGATGTGCAGAACAGCATGAAAGTTTCAATCAGGAAAGGCTTTGGCTGCTCTTTCCTCATCTTCTGCCCACTTCCCATTTCACTATGGTGCTGAAAGTACTCCCAGCGCCAGTGCAGTGCCACGGTGCTGGAACACACAGCATGGGGAGCTGGGAGGGTCCATGTCACTGTGTGAGAAAGGCAAAGGGAGGTCAGGCTATGACAAGCAAGAAAATGGTGGGTGATGAGGAAACAACCACTCCCCATGTGCAGCCCTTGTGGCTCCCATTTTCTTCTCTGACATGTGGTTTTACTAGACATGTACCTGTCCTGGGTTCATTTTTTTCTCCTTCTTAGTAGCTGGTGCAGCGCTGTGGTTTTGACTTTCAGCCTGGGAACAGCGCTGATAACACCGATGTTTTCAGTTACTGCTTAGAACATTTTGGTCTGGCTGAGGACTTTCTGAGTCTCATGCTCTGCCAGGGAGGAGGGGAAGCTGGGGGGAAGCAGAGAGAGGACACCTGACCCAAACTGACCAAAGAGGTATTCCATAGCACAGCACATCATGCTCAGGATGTAAAAATGAAGGGCAGTTACATGGAAGGGTGGGGGGGTTCACTGCTGGGTCGGATTTGGTATCAGGTGGTGAGCAGTTGTATTCTCTTGCCTTGTTGTTTCCTTTCTCATTATTATTATTGGTGGTAGCAGCAGTGATTTGTGTTATACCTCAGTTACTGGACTGTTCTTATCTCAACCTCTGGGAGTTGCATTCTTTTGATTCTCCTCCTCATCCCCCAGGAGCTGGGGGGAAGAAAGAGGGGGGAGTGAGTGAGCGAACTGGGTGAGTTATAGCGGCTTAAACCAGTATCACATGCAGAGCGGAGTCTGGGGGCCATGGCAGAAAGGCAGCTGTGCACAGCACAATCATCTACCCCTCCAGGACCACAGCTGGTCTGGAATTCAAATCTTATCATAGTAGCTGTGATCAGCAGACCACCAGCACCTCTTAAGACAAGGTAGTGCCCTGCACTGATTTGTGTCTGACATTTAACAAACTCATAAGAAAATAATCTGTCTACAAAAAGCCACATAGATTGCATATAGACTGACCACCAAAAAGATACCAATAGGTCTTTTCTGAATATACCCAATGTCTGTAGCTTGCAGCTCTCCTGTGGGCTTGAGTTGCGGCCTGAAGAAAATTATTTGGGTTTTCTACGGCCATTCATAAAGCAGATTCAGTAAAACATTATGCCTTGAGTGTGCACTTTCAGATATTCCATTAGAGCACATTTTGAGTCCCCAGCACCTGGAATAGAGAGAACAATCTGGTGTTGTGTGCTCTGGAAGCACATTTTTCATGTACTCAACATAATAAACTCAGGAGTTTGGGTTTGTGGTATTCTTCCTCCACTTCAAAATATGCTCACTGTGGACTATTCACATGCAGAGATCACTTATCTGGGGTCTGGCTTTATTAAAAGGCTCTTACAAAGCACATGCATTTTTCTTTTCTCTGAGGCTCATCTCATTCTTCCAGAAATCCCCTCAGTGCTCTTCCAGTACTATGGGAAATTTTTCTGCAGCCTAAACAGCCCCAGCTCTCTCAGTCTCTCCTTGTCATATAGATTCTCCAATCCTATCATCATCTTTGAGGCTGTTCACTGGACTCACTCTAGTAAGCCCATGTCTTCCCTTTACCGGTGAGCTCAAAGCTCCAGATGCATCCCACCAGTGCTGAGCAGAGGGGAAAGATGACCTTCCTCGACCTGTTGGCAACTCTCTTCCTAATGCAAGATACTGCAGGGGCACATGTTCTGCTTGTCCACTAGGATCCCTAGGTCCTCTTCAGCCCAGCTGCTTTCCAGCTGGGTGGCCCCCAGTCTGTACTTGTGCCTGGCCTTAGTCCCCCCTGCTGCAGGACATTGCCCTTCCCTTTGTTGAAGATCATGAGGTTCCTGTCACCCCATTGCTCCAGCCTGTCAAGGTCTCTCTGCTGAGGGTGTTCTCTGCTGCATCATTAGGTTATTAATGAAAAGGCTAGGCAGTACCAGCCCCAAAAGAGCAGGATATTTCAGGAAGTTCAGAGATAATTTTGCAGCTCTCTGCAGAGCCATTCCGAGAGAGTTCAGAAGATTTTCTGAGTGTCTTAAGAGAGTTTTAGAGCAGCTTCATGCTGTTGACAGCATGACAAAAGTTTTACAGTAGCTTGAAGTGGTTTAGAGCTGCTTAGAACAGTTTGTAGGAGTTACAGATGGTACAGTAGAGAGTTAAAGGCATTTGAAATGTGTTTAGAGACAAATTAGTAGTGTTTGTAGCAACATAGAGGAGATGTAGATACATTTAGTGGTGTTCTGAGGTTTTTAGAAGAGCTTTAGAAAAGGTAAAAGAGTTTCCCAGTTGTTTAGAGTGCTTTACAGGAGTTTTGGCACATTTTGTAGGACTTTAGAGTTGCTTAGAACTGTTAATAGGCCATTTAGTGGAGTTAGATCGATTCAGAGCAGTGTGGAGCTGCTTAAGGACTTCAAAGAAGTTTCAGCAGCTGCTTCTCTAAACAGGACTTTGAGAACTATGGGGAGGAGTTCTAGAGCAGTTGCAAGGAGACTGAGCAGGGTTTGAGATCCTTTTGAAGCATTCCATTGCTACTCAGACAGGTTGTAGAACAGTATAGTGCATTTTAGAGTATTCTTTTAAAGGAGCTTTTTAAAGGAGTTCAGACTGATTTAGTGGCACCCTAGAGTACTTTAGAATCAGTTAAATTGTTTATAAAGGTGTAATTTATGGGGTGGTTTAATAATAGCTCTTTAAGAGCTCATCAGGAGCATTTTGTAGCTGTCTGGTAATACTTTAGAGGGGTTTAGAGCACTCGAAGTATATTCAAGCAGTTCTAGAGATACTCAGGATTTTAAGAAGACTACAGGAAATTCAAGGATCAATAGAGAGAAGCTCTAGATAAGATCAGATGAAAGCTGCTTAGAGGAGGTTTAGAAAGATGTTAGTGCTGTTTAGAGGACCCTAGCACTCTTTAAAGTGTATTATAGCTCTTCAGAACTGTTTTGTGGGGTTTTGAGGAGTTCTGGAAGAATTTGGAGTTATTTGCCAGCTCTCCAGAGCTCTTTACAGGAAGTTTAAAGGCATTTTAAAGGTGGTAAGAAATTCTTAGGGATGTTTAGAGTCATTTAGTGGCAGTTTAGAGCTGACTAGGAGAGTTTCAAAGTGGTTTAGAGACCACTTGGACTTATGTAAATGACATGTGATTTGAGGCAATTGCCTCACAGCAGCAGTACAGAGGTCCTTATAGCTCTTTAGAGCTGATTAAAGGACTTATAGGGCAATTTAGAATAGACATACAGTGGTTTAGAGCTCCCTAGAGGGAGTACGAGAAATTTCAGGGTTGCCCCAGCCCATCACCTCGCTAGTTCAGTGCTGGTTCAGGGTTAGGAGTGTCCTTCCACATCTCTTGAAGCCACGATCACTGTTTCTGACTGCCCTCACTGCATCTGTCCCTCTCCCCCAGCCCTTGGGTGAGGTTTTGTGTTCCAGGGCAGTCTTTGCTTACCTTTGGAAGGAATGCAATGAAGAAAAAGATGGTAAAGATTCTAAAACTCTCTGATATTTACACTGAAAAGTCCCTATGTAATTACCAGAAGGAAAAAGAACTGTGCTTTAACCAAAACCAATACACAAATTATTCCACAGAGTTCTGAAGGACAGCAGTAATACATAATACAATGGATGATTACTAACTCTCTTCATTCCTCCTACAGTCATCAGCAAACAAATAGCTGCACATCCCCTTACCCTAATGTCCCGAGTGCTAGCATACCACATGCAATCAGCAGTCAATGACGTGTGAGTTCAGTTCTAAAGATAAAAGAAATGAGTTTATCGTTGCCATTTAAAATACTTCCTCCCCTTTTTACTCATGTCACCTGCATGTTTAATGCCAGATATATCGTTCCAATGGAAAAAAAACCCAAACAAACCACAGTTTAAGAAGGCTTAAATGACTGTGGGAATTTATATTCAGGATGAGTACATGAACTTATGTCCAAGCTCCAAAACCTGCATTGTAAATTTTTGGCAAGGCAGAAGAAGAGTTTAGACTGTCTGCAGCTGCAGTGTCCTGTGCAGTGACCAGAAAAGCATCTTCTACTTACCAGTGAAATAAGCACTAAAGTGTCAGTGGTGCCAAAGATCAGAGGATAATAAGAACACCAGTAAAAAGAGGACCAAAAATCAGTAGCTGTTTTTCCAAAATAAGTACGTATAGAAATAAAAATACAGTTTTATACAATTAAGCAATTTTTCTGTAAGGAAAAGAAATGAACTGAACATGAATGTCGAAAGCTTATCTAAATAACTCTATAAGGTTATCATGGTTTAACCCCAGCCAGCAACTAAGCACCAGGCAATCTCTCACCCACTACCCCCTGATGAGATGGGAGAGAGAATAAAAGTGAGAAAATTCATGGGTTTAGATAAAGACAGTTTAATGCAAAAGGCACACACGCAAGCACAGCAAAACAAGGGATTCATTCACAACTTCCCCATCAGGAAGGAGGTGTTTAGCCTTCTCCAGTAAAGCAGGGCTACACCAAATGCAATGGTTACTTGGTAAGACAAATAAATGCCATTGCTCCAAACATCTCCCCCTTTTACCTTCTTCCCCAGCTTTATACACTGAGCATGGCAACCTACAGTATGGGATCTCCCTTGGGTCAGTTGGGGTCAGCTGACCTGGCTGTGTCCCCTCCCAAATCCTTGTGCACCCCCAGACTACTTGCTGGTGGAGTGGCGTAAGAAGCAGAAAAGGCCTTGACTCTGTGCAACCACTGCTGAACAAAGCATCCCTGTGTTATCAATGTTGTTTCCAGCACAAATCCAAAACATCTCCCTAAGGTAGTTACAATGAAGAAAATTAACTCTACCTCAGCCAAAACCAAAGGAAATTTCAAATAGGGAAAAACACTTTTTTTGTTGCCACATGCCAAAATAGTGGCCTCAAATATCTATTAAGAACTCTATCAGTTACATTATTCAAATAACTGATTTGCTGAGGTAACTTAACTATTTAAGCCAAAGGCCCTGCAAGTTTCCACCAGACTGTTGTTGCTGTGTTAACACTTCCAACAGTGTCTACACTGACTACAATTTACCACCCTCATCCTTTACTTCTGCTTTCCCCAAATCATATTTCTCCCTATCTATACACAATTTTAACATCTGTGATTTTCCCATTTCTCAAATTACCATGAGTGCAGTTTCTGTCGGCAATAAATAAATTCATCCAGATGTAATTTTCTTTCAAAGACAGACCCAGAAACAAAGTAACCCAACCTGAATGATGGCAGAAATTAAAAAAGAGAACACCTGTGAAAGTGGTGAAATTCTGTTAAATACTGTCTTGGCCAGCTGGTATTCAAGATAGACCAACTGAGACGTTGACGTGATGTCATTGCATATAGAACATCTCCCCCTTTTTCTTTGTCCTAAATCTAAAGGTGTAAAAATCAAAAGTAATACTGACCTCTCAGATTTTAGATTTGACCTTGAAACTGTTAAACTGGGTATCAGTTCTGCCTGGAAGCTTGCCAGTTTAACTCTTTTAGAACTGAGCATAACCTGGAGGATTTTCCTAATCTAGGATTTTCTTAACTGACCTACGCAGACATTCAAACTGGTGTGTCTGCCAAAAAGACGTTTAACAGGCAAAGATATTAATATTTAGATGTTAAGGTGCTTAGATGCTTCATCTTCCCATTAGCAGTCAACTAATAGATACTAGACTATATTCAAATATAAGGGTTTAAAAATAGAAGGAATAATCACTGTACACAGAATCCATTAGTGAGCTAAAGTCATTGGCTACAAGAGATTTTTAGGGACTTCTGTACTAAAATAAAACTCACCTCTGAACACAACCAACAGTGACACCTGATGCAGAATGCAGCATCGGCTCATCTTGAAAATGAGAAAGACCAGGTTCTTAAAGGATCTACCTCTGGAGGCCCTACATGCATGATCTAAATAACAAAAATGCCACCAAACCCCACACCCACTACCAAAATCCCCACTGTTAGGAAATATGAGAAGTTCTGATATGATCCATACTCATGCAAGTAAGAAGCTTAGGAAACAAACCCTCAGCTAGGATAACAGATTTGTGCTTACAGGTTAGCTGGATTGACAGGCCACAAAGAGAATACTTTCCTACAGCCATGCATCACCAATGCCTGTGTGCCAACAAATACATTCACAGATTGCTAGGGCTTCAGTTACCCAGCTGTACTTCACACTACCCAGTACGTACGACAACGGTCCACAACTCATCCTGCTGGAAAGCTATTACAATAGAGACACCCACAGCAAGAAGCTCACCAGTTCAGTTTCAGTTGCCTTTTCATGTCTTTTTGGGAAAAGTGGAGAATATTATTTTAGGAGAACATTTTCTTTAAGATATTGATCCTTATGCTCTGGCTTTGTTTCCATCATCTCTGGACATGTTCTCAGGTCCCTGAGACTCCAAAGGAAACCCCTGGGATCTCTAGAGCAATTTCTCCATACCTTTTTCAGACTCATGAGGCTATTCTCGTTATTTCATAATAAACCTTCAGCAGAGCCAGGAGCTCAACCCAGGCCCTGGGCAGAAGAGCTGCCAGGTGATCCCATGTAGCAGATAGACAGACTAGAGAAAGATGAGAATGAGAGGGAAAGAGGGAGGCAAAAAAGGAGGGAGGGAAGAGGAGAAAGGGAAGAAGGGCATTGAAACAGGTGAAAAAAAAAGAGAAGGAAAAAGTTACCATAAAAGTCTAGGAAGGTGGATCAGAGAAAGAAAACGTGAAGCCACTGTGCTCCTGCCCACAAAGACAGGGGAGAGAGTATCTGCCCAAGGGACTGCTGAAAGATACAGATATAAATTTACTCTTGCTGGAACTGATACTGAACTCCTACCTTCATCTGGAGAGCCTGTCTAGGCAGGTGAGCCTTGGGATGCCTGTTAACACTGCTGTTGTGTAGTTGTTAGCTACTTCCTTTCTCTGTATTTCTTGAAAGCATTATTTGTGGTACAGATTGTTGGTGACTTCAAATACTGGGTTTTCCTACTGATAAGAAACAATTAGTAAATGTCTATTCTCCTTAAGGCTGTTATTTTGAGCCCTCTCTTTGAGTAATATTCTCAAATGATTGATGCCTGGCTCTTTCCACTTCAGAGTTGTGTTTGCAAAGGTGGTGTATTCTCTCTCACCTTTAATATCTATAAAATTGAATTTGCTAGAAGCCTTCTCTTTCTTTAGAGCAAGGAGATAGGAGGCTTCTTTTGGGAGATGAATGTGTAGGAAATCACAGTTCATCTAACAACATATAAAGACACTTTTGCTACCCTGGACTATTATTTACAGTAACATCACATACTCAGATTCTTTCTTGTGAAGTGTTTCTGCATCATCTGATAAGTGCATATTTGTAAAAGCAAATGCCATTTATATGTGAAAAGTCTCAGCTCTTTTAAATGAAGATAATTATTAAACACAAGGCTAACTGATGTTCTGACAGGCTTAGGCAGAAATGCAAAACTGGAGCATTTAGGTTGAAACCACTTGTTAGAACTTGTAAGTGGCCAGACTGGAGATAGATACATCCCTCACTCACAGTTTTTTCATACTACACTGCAGACTTGTCAGTTACAAGAACATGACTCAAAGTTATCATTAACCATACTGCAACAAAACTTTTTTTCCCATGCTTGTCCAATTCTGACACAATCAGGTCAGTGAAAAGGTTCATCTTTTCTGTGCAAGTAGTCTATGCTTGCCTGTAGGGATAAAGGAACTTACAAGAAGATTGCATTAATTTGACAGCAGCTGTTGTCTTGTTGCTGCAGAGCAGACGTAAGCATTTTTCCTATATAGCATGTTGCTTAAGGTCTTGTCTGGGCTTGTTATAGATAGGGTCTATAAAGAAAACAAATGGAAGTCACAAGTGATCATATCACAGGCTTGTCCTTACACTTACCCAATGGAAGCTGTTAGCCTGAAAAGCCATTACTGAAATACAAGTTTATCACAGTGTTCTGTGCAGAAGTGCCTGCTGAAAATAGTAAACCCACAAACCATATGCTTTGATGTGCTTGTGCCCTCACCTCTACTCTCTGAGTTTAAAGCAACAGTACAGAAAAACACTGCTTTGTCAGGTATTCTAGAAAATACCAGCCAAGCCCCAGACATGTATTTATGACATTAACCACAAATGTCATAGGATACTGTCCTGGGTTCAGCATTAGCAGTCATTTTTCTCCTTCTTGGTAGCTGGTGTAGTGCTGTGGTTTTGACTTTCAGCCTGGGAACAGCGCTGATAACACCGGTGTTTTCAGTTGCTGCTCAGTACTGTTTACTCTGACCAGGACTTTCTCATGTTCTGCCAGGGAGGAGGGGAAGCCAGAAGGAAGCAGAGACAGGACACCTGACCCAAACTGACCAAGGAGGTATTCCATACCACAGCACCTCATGACCAGTATATAAACTGGGGACAGTTACCTGGAAGGGTGAGATCACTGCTCAGTCAGGCTGGGTATTGGTTGGAGGATGGTGAGCGGCTGCATTTTCTTCCCTTGTTATTTCCCATATCATTATTATTATCAGTGGTTTGTGTTGTACTTTAATTACTGGACTGCTGGTATCTCAACTTGCAGGAGTTACATTCTTTCCATTCTTCTCCCCTTCCCTCCAGGAGCTGTGGGGAGGAAAGGGGGGGAGTGAGCAAGGGCTGCATGGCTGAGTTGCTGACTGGGCTTAAACCACAACAGATACCTTTGAGACCTCGTTATTGCTGTATGCTGTTGGACTTCCCTGTCATATGTTTTGCAATCCAGTGGGACCTCAAGGTGCTAAAGAAGTTCTTCCGTGCTATTTTCCTATGTAAAGGGCAAGGGGTGCAGAGTTAGCATTCTCAGAGTTTCCTATACTTGAAGGTACCAGTGAGACTCTGTGTCAGCTTTCATCATAATCCCTTCCCCATCCCCCTAATTATACACAGTTTAGGTATGCATGTTATGTACAGAATTCATGTCCTCATGTTTGCCCTACTGTCGTTTCCAACTGTTGACATGTTCTGTCAATATATATGTGAAAAACAAGAATGCTGGAAAACAACCCCTGGGGAAAACACTGATGATTGTTCTCCAACCTCAGGCTACTCTGCCAGGAACAGTTAGCTCTTTGTCAGGGACATCAGCTGGACACATACAAACTGACTGGGGATTTGTTCTGGGCCTCTCTGCTTCTGAAACAAAATGAGAATCCACAGCAGGCTTGTGTTTATCTACAGATTAATTGCCCCTTTCATGGCAGTACTTCTCTGTGCTCATGATCGGCGTAGATTTGTTGAGATTTGGCAAACTTTTGTGGCTGGGTATACTATTTTACTTGACCTTCTCTATGCTGGGGAAAATAATTACTAGCATACACCTGACAGGAGTGTTAATGTGCTGACAGAGTAATGTAACAGCTAACCTTACACAAGCACATGCCTTTGCAAGCTTGTTAGGTCCTGAGCAAAGACCATGAAGTAGCAGCTTCTGCAAAATGCCCTGCTGATTTTCCTGACTGACCCAAGCAGAAGACAGGTAAAACTGAAAGTTTACTCTGTAAAGTAAGAGTACAAAGCACGCAGAGAACTGGTTCTGCATTTCAGGCCTTAACATGTTCTAACAGGCTCCATTAGTAAACCACTCTTTACACCACCCCACTTCAGTGGCAGTAGAGATTCGTGGTTTTAAAGATAAATTTATAATTGCTACTTGCCGTGGTTTAGAGGTTTTTTTTGTTCCCCTTTCAGGATAGGAGTGTATCACACAGCATCCTGATGAAGTTCTCTGCAAGCAAAATGTGTTTCCTGTTAAAAGTCATTCCCAGCTATTGATTTCAGATGTCCCAGAGAGCTTAGCTGAATTTGGCTGCAAGGGATTTGTACAAACCATGGCAAACATGGGAGGTGTTCTCAGAACTCAAACTGTGAAATTTAATCTGCCCTATTGTGCTGGTATCCAATTATGTCTGAAGCTGCAGTTGGTTAAATGAAGAGTCCAGCTTCACTCTGTGTACTATGAGCAGGACAGAATTGCACAATAGCTTTGTATAATCCCTTTGTGCAATCCCTTTGTGCAGATATTCAAGGGCTAGGGGGGCTGATTAGTCTCAAATACCACTCAAAACAGACAGCCATTATGTAACAGTGTCTGTCTTTCATAACGTGCCAGCAGAAACCTCATGAGGATGGTCTCAGCTTAGTTTGCAGCCAGATTTCTACCTACCATTTTTCCCCAGGGTTAAAAAAGAAAAGCTGTCATTCTG
The DNA here is from genome assembly GCA_024733675.1 of Psilopsiagon aymara. NCBI lineage: Eukaryota > Metazoa > Chordata > Aves > Psittaciformes > Psittacidae > Psilopsiagon > Psilopsiagon aymara. The sequence goes on along the minus strand of JANRGW010017063.1, from coordinate 1,393 downwards.
TACCATCACTCTCATGTAATCCATGTTTGGTGGGGAATGTTATTTATGTGAAATTCTTTCTCCTGCAAGCACAAAACTTGCCTCTGACCCTGACATAAGTAGGCACAAAGCCATAGAAACCAGGGTAAGTTACACAAGGGTGCAAAACTGTTTATGGGGCCAGATCACACACTGGACCTAATGTTGCCTCGTGGGTAGTAGGTGGGGCTTTTGGCATTTGCGGGGGAGCTCTCCAATGACAGCCAGAGGAGGCAAAGGCTAAAACCATGTGGTTTTCGTAACAGCATCTCCATCCAGGAGGGCTGAGGCATGGGCGGAGTTCGATGAAACTAAACTATACACTGACAAGCAGCATCTTGTACAACCTCAGAAGGACAGCCTAAAATGTAAGTATGTCTATTTTCTCTGCTTTCTTAATTAACGGCTTGTGGAATGGCATGTTCTGGCCACATTTACTTGTAGCATCACTAACCTATGAAAATGCCTACTACAGTTCCTGTCCCTTTGGCCCACATGTTGACAGCTGCAGAAAAAGCCTTAAAAAACCAAAAAACCCCCTAGACTACTATTTATACTAACGGATGGAAATCTCAAAACAGCCTTTCTGTACATCAAAAAATTAACTGTAAATATCTGGAGGATTCTTCTCAGCTTGTCTCTCCACCCCCACCCCCAAAAGCATTGTTTCATGTGATTAAAAAAAAAAAAATCTTGCATGCAGTCACCAACAGTACCAGCCACAAAGTTACACGAGATAGAGCTGTGAGAGTTAACCAGCAGTTAAGAAAAGGTATGTGGGAGAAGGGCTGAATTGGGAAGTTGAAAGAAAAGGCAGCTTGTATAGCAACTACCACAACAGCATGTTTTGACACTGAGAAATATTTATTTTTCTGCTTTCTAACATACAACCAGAAAGCACATGAAGAAGAGCACTGTGTTTTCTATCAAGTTATAGCAAGGAAAAAATGAAATGCCAGCAAAGCAGCCTCTTCTTTGCTTTAGAAATGACAATGGATAAAAAATCACTATAGGAAGTTTTAGTATAATTGTTCATATTTACTTCTATTAAAATTATAGGATTCCTGCTTTATTGACTTCTAAATGGTATTGACAAAAAGCATATTAGAGTACAACTGTCCAGCTTGGTTGGGACTGTGTAGCAGTTCCCGGTGAGCAGTCACCCTGGTTAAGGCTGCTGAAGATCTATCTTCAGGCTGGAACAAGGAGGGGGACAGCGCCTGCTTTTAACTGCTGTTATCACTCTCCTGCTATGTGGTTCTCCCACCTTCCTTTGCTTTACAGTGTTGTCATGGTTCAGGCCATAAATCAGCCACGCAGTTTGTTCACTCACTTCCCCCTTTTTCTTCCCTCTGCTCCTGGAGGGATGGGAAGG
>JANRGW010017062.1:13909-34328 GCA_024733675.1 Psilopsiagon aymara | reverse complement strand
TTCTTGAAAATGGGGGTTATATTTCCCTTTTTCCAGTTGTTGGGAACTTCACCTGACTGCCATGATTTTTCAAATATAATTGACAGTGGCGTAGCAACTGCATTTGCCAGCTCCTTCAGGACCCACGGATGGATTTCATCAGGTCCCATGGACTTGTGCATGTTCAGGTTCTTAAGATGATCTCAAACCAGATCCTCTCCTACAGTGGGCCTAAGGTCTTCATTCTCACAGTCCCTGCATCTGCCTTCCAAGACTTGGGTGGTGTGGTTAGAGCATTTGCCAGTGAAAACTGAGACAAGTCTTTAAACCCTCAGCCTTCTCCAAATCCAGGGTATCCAGTTCTCCTGAGAGCTTCTGGAGAGGGCCCACATTGTCCCTCGTCTGTCTTTTATTTGCAATGTAATTATAGAATTCATTACTGTTATCTTTCACATCCCTAGCCAAGTTTAATTCTGACAGTCCAACACAGTACTGAATTCTAACAATCTAAACACAAGTACTGAAAGGAATATCTTCTTATTGCTGGAAATTTTACATGGACATATTCATGATTCCTTTGATTTGATTATTTATTTTATATTAATGCCGTATAATTGAACTTAAGTAAGATGTATGTGTCACTGAGTCATGTCAAATCATTTGCCAGAAACAATACTGCCACAAAAGCAGACAGGAATGGCTTAATTAGCCTCCTTATGATAGCTCTAAAATATTTTTAGTGATTAGCTAGAACTGTCATGTGACAATAAATATTATCTTTGTAATTAGTAGTGTATAGTTTAGAACAGGAATACATTACAGTCGAAGCTGGAACTGTATATTGCTTTGCTAAGAACATTTTAATGAATTTTAAATCATAAAACTAGTTTTAGAGTTAGTTTCTTCTTTTTTTTTCTCCATCCTACTTAATAACTCTTCCTGAAACTTCTGAGAAAATGCTGCCAGAAGAATTAACTTAATCTAATTAACTTAAACTAGTCTTATTGACTGGTGTGTGAGAAGAAGGAAACAGACCTCGGCTAAGAAAATACTTTTGCATTTCACTTTTACAATAGTAATTTGCCAGAAGCAGCTATCAGTTCCTTCAACACAAAACACTTTCCATGCAACTTGGAAAAAGTGTATAGTACAAGTCTGATGGTCTATTCAGACATTAAACCTATAGATTAAGATACATTTGCCTAATACTGGTCATAACAGAAAGAATGATACAATTCTAAGAGAAGACTTAGAGACACTTTCAAATCATGTGTATATAATTCATTTTATAATATCTCTATAATTTGGTTTAAAATGTGTGTTATTTAATGGAAATGCAGGAGGCCAGAACACTTTTAATGAGATTTAAAACAGTCAAGGAATACATATGTGACAGGAGAAATGATTTTAAGAAGTACTGGGCTGTGGAAATTAGTAGTTTGAGGAAGTCGGCACTGCCTACTATTCATATATTTCACTTGAAATGTGAATATGCATCATAGGGATGCTTCTAATGCCTTTCTGTGATAAATATAGCTGTGTGAAACAAGACTTACTTCATACTGCAGTGAGCGAACATGTAATGAATGCCATGTAATAGTTCAGTACCAAGTGAGAGAGATTTTAGTGGCATACCAAATTTTTTTCCCCTAAGCAATGTTGCATTTTTTTTAAGAAGTCTTACTATTATTGCAAAATAGGCTTTATTTATCTCAAAGTATATTTGCCAGTCATACTTCTACCTCTGAAATATGTCTGACAAGCTTTCTTCTAGAAATAAGAAAAAACCCCCATGTATTAACTCTTACTGTTAATGAAGTTTGCAGTTAAATCAATATTCTTATATCTTTAATTTCTCCATTATTTCTTCTCCATTAATTTTCCTTCATTTTGCAATTAGTTTCTATGCATAGTAATGAAGTGATGCTTATACTTCCTGTTAGGGAGAGAGATAAGTATTTTTCTTTGGTATATTGCAACTTTAAAAGTTCCTTTGACATGTAAATAGATGCCATTTGCCTAGTTGCAAGGTAATACCTGGTTTATTTCTACTACTAAATTACATGGATAAAGAGTTTACCTCTTTAATTTTTCATATTCAGTTCATATATTTGACTGATGATTATACATGTCACTTCAAACTAAATTTCAGGCCTGTTACTGCGGTTGATAAAAAGCCTCCCATTTATTTTAATTAGCACAATCCCAACCCTGAATGAGAACTTGAATTCATTGAATGTTAAAAATGTAGATTGTTACTCGAAGTAGATTTTAAATTTCAATGATCATATTCTTTTTTCAGTTCAGAGCCCAAGAATATTTTATATATCATATTGCATATAAGAGCAAGAGCCTATCGTATTCATTCTGTTTGTCTCATTTATAACAGTGATTGGGATGAAACATTCAGGGAAAGTATCATTAACAGGGTAAATATTTCTTCGATATTGCTCTGTATATCTTCCTAGTTTCCAACTGTGAGTGGCTTGGCAGCTTCATAATCAGTATGTTGAATTAAAATTTTTGCATTTAGAAAGACTGGATGGACCTTTCCTAATCCTTTTAAATATATTAAATTGAGCTCCACAATATACTTTGTCAATAAACTGCAATCTCATTACACGTTGTATGAAAAAAAATCTTTTGTTCTTAAATTTATGCCTGATTATTCTTCTCTTGTATGACAAAAAATGTTGGAAATATCATTAATGATTCACTCTACCTGTACTGTTTATGATTTCTGATGTAACCTGCTCAGTCATCACTGGTTCTAAATAACAGTTCTAGCCTACTTAAGTGTTTTGTCTATGAAAATATATTCTGTACTTCTGATAATCTGTGCTGCCCTTGTCTTGATTTTCTCATTTCCTTTTCCATACTCTTTATGATAATATGACTACAAAATTTTGCAGCAAGCATCTTGGATTTGCCATCTAACATAATATGTACTAAATGTTTAGCAATAATTGGAACCATTTTATTTGTCTTTCTGACTGTTGCCAAACGCTGTGCCTACATTTTCAGATGTCTGCAGGGGCTTGCAAGATCCCTTTCCTGAATACTGGTATAATTAGGATTGTTTGACTTTTTTCCCTCATATGTATTACTCTGCATTCACTGTTAAGGATTTTAATCTATCATGCTATCACCCTTTTCTAGTTATATTTTAAGTAAAAGGAGCAGCATTGGCCAGCACATATCCCTCTGGAATCTTACCAGTAACTCCCTCGCATTTTGGAAACTGACTGCTCAGTTCTATCCTTCATTACTGTGCTTCAACAACTTACTAATTTATTAAAAGATTTTCCTTGTTATCTTGTAAGTGTTTATTTTCCATAAGAGTTTTGTGGTGGATTTGGGGCAATGTGCACATATGCAATTTCAGACACTTCCTTTGTTTGTAGGCATCTTCTTTGGACAATGAAGAAAGAGAAAACTTTACCTGGGACAGATTCAAGCTATCACACCCTTAGCAAAAGTGTATGGTGCAATAAAAACAGGTCTGTAAAACAGTTAGTAATGGCAACTCCTCATCCATATGGTATTTGTTACAGGAGATTTATTTCTGAGTAACTGTGGTTTGATGATGTGGATTGAATACCCATCAGGAGTTGGAAGAGACTAAGTATGCTCTTGGAGCACATCTTTTGATTTAGCTTTACCTAAAAGGAATCCGATACAAGAACTCCCAAGACCACTTTGTAAGTGAGGATGATCAGGAGATTTGCTTCAAAAGCATTTTTCTCCTCCTAACTAATGCACTAACATAGATTTTTTTTTTCCACACAGAATAAGATATGTTCCTGTCCCGAATCACCCCCAGAAATAACCTCTGTTTCTCTTCCATTATCTGTAGTGGGCTCTAAAGATATCACACTAGGCTCTTACAGGTATGTGAGATTTCCAGAAATACAGATGTGGACAGAATCATCCTTGTTCATGTACTTGGTGGCTGTTGTATGGCTTGGTTGTTGTATGTTTTTTGAGATTTCTTTGAATCCCTCCAAGTAAATCATATTTATATATGTATCCATTAATGATGATCTTAAGGTCCTTTCCAGCCCTAACCGTTCTATGGTTCTATGACTCTGTGATGTGTTTTCAATAAGACAGTCAACTGATCATTCAGTGATTTGAATCTCTCTTATTTTCTGCGTGAACATTACATGATGAGTTCCATGCATTAATTTTGCACCTTATTAATAAAATTTACTATTTTTTAAATTATTTTTTCTTAATTTCACTCACTGCCCCACTCTTCATTACAGCAGGAACCACAGAAGCTCCCGGTCTGTCTTCACATATACCATGCATTTTTTCATGTATTTCCAATAGGATCATTTTTATTCATCACCTTTTTGAAGTAATCAATCACAGTTTTTCAGTTCCTGCTATTTTTTTTCGTCTGAGTCCTTAACCAATCTCACTGTTTCACTGTCTCTGAACTCTCTTTAATCCCGAAGTTTCTTTTGAAGGGAAGCGATCATTACTTCCTACCATATTCCAGATGATTGGCATTACTTTTTTTTTTTTTTTTTACTGTATTCTATTCCGTGTTTTTTAAATTCTAAATTTCTGTTTACTGCTTGGACACAACTCCCTAATGAGCAGAGTCTTTTTCATTTATTTGTGAATGATTGATGAGTTGGCCTTTTTCTTGAGGTCATTTAGCCAATTTGCTGCAGTATTTTTTTTCCACCTGTATGGCTTGTTTTGCATTTAGTAACACTCATTACATTTCACATCATGGGTTCCTTCAGTCACTTTGGTAACAAGCAGGACACTGGCTATCGTTATCATTTTGTCTTGTCCATTTTGTAGAATTTTTGAGTAATTCAGTAGAAGGATGTCCCTTTTCCTGAAAATTATGTGAAAGTCCATTATGAGTTAAGCAGATCAGACTGCTGGAGCTCCTGCAGCTAAAAGTCCATTTACATGCAAACTGAAATAGCACTCTCCGGTACAGGAAAAAACAGTTTGTACTGGAAAACAGGTCTTTAAACAATTCATACCATAATTTTCTGTGTGATAGAACTTCTTACAATCTTTCTAAAATAATAATTTTCTTTAACATCTATTTTTATTGTGTCTTTATTATTATCCACATAACTATTCCCAAAGTGTATACAGAATCTTTGTTCTTTTGGGAAAAATAAACCATAAAATCCCCAAAAAAACAGCCCCCCCCCGAAAACAACCAACCAAACAACAAAACCAAAAACCATATGGGTTTTAGGGTAAGTGGACTTTGAGTTAGTATTTCTGAGAAAGACCTGAAACGTGCCAATAGTAAAGCTACAAGTCTAACCACATATTATTTTCAGCTGCTGCATTAAACAATAAAAAAGTGATTTATTAGTTTTTAAGCTGGATCTCATAGATATCTTTCCTGCAGTAATGAATGCAGACCATTGTTTACTAAGTCAGCCGTGCTTGAAAAAAACTGTCCAATAATATTTTAAGTCAAAATAAACTGATGAATTCCTTTGTGGTCTGTGGTCAAGCAATCATGGATGGACATTTTCTTTCTTAGAGTTGCATATTGAATTTGAGCAAGACACAAAGGTGTCTAGGCTTAAGTGACTTGCAGTCAGTGCTTTAATCAGTATCTACGTAATAAACTGATAAGATTTTTATATTCTGATTATTTTCTATTTAAAAGTTTCTTTTAAGGTATTTGAAGTTTGTGTTTATTATATCACATGTTAAACCTAACCTTATTTGTAAGATATTGGAAAGCACCATCAATGCTAATATAATTTTGCATAATTTCTTTGAGAGATCAAGCCTACAGCAATAAACAACAGTGGCATGGACCTGTATGGCCCAAAATAAAAGAATGAAAACCTATTAAGGAGACCTGAATACGTATTTGAAAATTGTCAGACATTTAGGAAATAAATTACTAGGCACTATTGCTCAGATGCCTAACTAAATTGGAAGATTAAAATGGATTTTACTGTGGGAAGAATTCTCATAAACTCCCAACATAAGAATTCAGTAGCAAACAGGTCAAACAGTAATTTCTCTCTCTCTTTTTTTTTTTTTTAAAAAAAATATATTTTTTTAAACCTAGATATTTGGTCTTTATTCTGTATCCAAATCCAATATACTGAATTTCAAGTTGCTTGTCTCTCTCTCTTCAGTAATTCCTGTGTTTGTGGGGCTTTTGGCCACAAAATATTTGTATTGAACTCATAAATTCCTAAAGATAAACTGTTTTCTCTGAATTATTTCAGGGTGTACCTTACAGCACAGTGTTTCGCTAGGTAGACTAGAGAGAAAAGTTAGATCGTTGAAGGTGTTTAACAGAATATCTGCATTACTTCACACTGGTAGACTATTAAAAACACAAGAGACTTTCTGGTAAATATATTCCCTGAGAAAATGCAGCTATGGTGGGTCAGCAAAAATGATATCTCAGTTCTGAGAAGGAAACAAAAGACCAACAGAAGTCTCCTGGTCTTGGCTTTTGACAGTAAAGCATTTATCTTCCTCTAAATCTCTTTTTTCCACTCAAAAACAATCATCATGAAATTGATATGGAACTAGTTGAATTTCACCCAGGTAAAGGGTGCAGTTTCTTCCATCATACATAATTGATATGTATGTGAACATGTGAAGAGCCTGTTGAGCATCCTACTGATATTCCATGGGTTTTTTTGTGTAACATTAATTAAAAATGGTAGGAAAATTTACATATTGTACTTGAATTGTGAAAGCTGGAAAGCTCGGCTAAAATTAGTATCTTGACATACGTAGAAAAAATGTTTGCAGAATAATTTCTGAAAAGAGGAAAGGTATCAAGTGGATTGAAATGGAAGTGAAAGAAATAATTTTAATAGCGGTGTAAGAGGTAACAAAAGGATTGATTAATGTACTTGTTTCTTTAGAATGTGTTGAGTGAGGTACATTGATTGATTTGAATATAAAGTAATATGAAGCTGCAGCAGGGTTATAGGCCTAGGATTTAGAAAGTGTAATGTTTTACAAGGTGAGAAGTGGTGTGACAGTGAATACTGTTCTGTATTTCTGTATTCCAGTTTTTCAGTCTTTGAGAAAGATTATGTGATATGAATGGAGAAAGTAAAATTAAATGAGGTGAACATTTAGAGAGGAGGGAAGAGTGGAAAAGTTTCACAGAAAAGAGCACTGAGAGTAAAAATGGATTAGCAGAAATTGAGAAAAGTGGTTTGTAGAAAATAGGAGATTTAAAACTGCCTTTAAAAAGCAATGAAGAAAAATAAAGAGAAGGAAGAAAGATTCATGGCAAAGGCCTAGCTGTGAGAAAAAGGATGAGGATGAAGGTAATCTGGGGTTTTCTAGGTACAGGTATGAGAATGACCTCAGTTATTGTCTTGGACCTCTTCATCTTTTATTCTAGTACATAGGTTTAATAGAAAGAACTGTAAGAAATAAGGTAAACTCTCACTAAATGAGTTATTCCACCCGAGAATTTGCTGGGTTTCTCCCAGCCAATGTAAATGCACATTGGACAGGGCCTAAAGCAACCTGGTGTAGTGGATAATGTCCCCGCCCATGGTAGGGGGGTTGGAACTAGATGATCTTTAAAGTCTCTTCCAACCCAAACCATTCTATGATCCTATGATTTTATGTAAGTTATATTGTGATTGCTATATCATGTTATTTTTAGCATCAGAATGTTCAGTGAAACTCCATTGAAGTGTTTCCATTAAATCTCATTCAGTTTCTCAAATAAACTGTGAAAATACTTATTTAAAGCTGCAGTGTCTTTATGGAAATCTCATGATACAGGGCTTATTTTTGAAGGAATCTTTGAAATTGTTTGCAATGGTGAAGACATATTTCTATAAAGCTAGTGGCTAGTGAGAAAATTGCCTACTCCTCTGAGGCATTATTTTTTGCCAAAGGAAATAATATTTATTTATATAAGTATGTATACTCATACATATGTATATTTATAATAGTATTTATATACATATGTATGTATGTATGAAAAGTGTGTATGTATATGTAGAAATGGAAAGATATTTTCTTCAATCATTTTCCAATTCAGTAACTAGATTATTTATTTTTCCCATCTCAAAACCTCTTTGATATAAATTAGAAATACCTCTTGACAGCATCAGAATAAACATCTACTCAGAGAAGTGATTATATAAAAATGTCAACTCCTTGTTTGGTGGATCTATTTCTATTGTGGCATTTGAGTCATATCTGACACTAGTGACAAAAATATTTTTAATTTGATTACCTAGCTTTAGTTACAGCTACAGGGGCCCCACAAAGAAAAGATTGAATAACTTCTGTCAGCATCTGCCTTGCAAAGTGTATTATTGGGGAGTGCTGATGGATAAGGTATGAAAACTGATGAAATTCAGAGTCCAGATGACATTTTTTCCTCTGGTAAATTTTATAACCTAGGAAACAGAGAAATGATTACCCAAGAAGAATGTGACATTTTTGAGAATACCTTCATGTAAATTTGTAAATTATTTTTATTTCTTTGACTCTGTTTTCTAAATATAATCGCCAATCTGTATTAAAGTTCCCAAGTTATGGGAGAAGATGGAACACATTTACATAACAGTAGTAATGCATCAAAAGTCTTCAACAACTAAGCATTACTAGTATTTTTGAGTAACAGTTGCAACAAATTGTTGAGGTTCACAGGATGGACCATAAACTTTTAACATCCTCTGAAATCAGCCTCTCTTGAATTCAGTGAGCATAAAGAATTCTGGAATGAAAACAAAGGTAAGTATCAGCTTCTTCTTTTAGAGAAAATGGGTGCTCTGTCAGGTCAGGGAGAGGCAGAAGCTTCAGGTGAGTGAGTGTAGGGCACCTGTGGGAGGGGCTGTTTCAGAAATTTTGCATATGCTGAGGACTGTTTGAGGTCTGCTATGATCTGACTATTTCATTGTTTTTGTACACAGCCTTCATACAAATCCATTTCTGTACATGGCTTTCACACCTCGTTGGTATTAGAGGTCCTTTGCATATGGAATTTATTTGCATATGGACTGAAGCTATTCTTCTGGGTGACTGAAAGAGGGAATAGCTGCAGTAAAAATGCAGAAACTCTGTTGCCCCATGTGACATTCTTAAAGGACAGATTTGGTTCTTTTGAAACTTAATTCCATTATACGGGACCTCTGACACTGCCAGGATTGTCTGATGGCTCTTGGAAGGCATTTTATAGTTAAGACTTTGTGATCTCATGTTTAAAAGGTCTTTCAGTGGGAAGGAAATAATTTGCATATGGATATTTCTTGGTTTGCCTTGGTATGTTCTGTCTTCATTAAAAAACAATGCTGATAAAGTTCTTTGAAAAAGACTATGTATTTTTTCACATATTGACTGAATGATTAATAAGTAGATGCAAAACTGGAATTTTGGGAGGTTGTTCTAAAGATACTCAATGCAGTACTGGTTTTGACCTTTGTAGGGGTGAAACACTGTTTCCAGTCTATAAACAGCTGGAAGTTAGATCAGACCACTTACAAAATGTTCCTGAAAAATCTGTTCTCAGAACACTGATCAGCGATAACTCAAATTCAAGGAGTTTGTTGTTGGCAGTATTATTTTTGTTGGGAGTGTTAGTTTTAGTTAGCAACTAAGAACAGTTGTTAAATTAGAACAACATTCTTCAGGATGAAGAAGGAATTTTTGCATAACAGAAAATGTCAGTATTTCCCACAAACTGGAAATACACACAATCTTGAGAAAACAATTGTTAATTCCACCAAAGGTCCTATTTCAGTCTCCTCAAATGCTTCACAATAGGATCTTTCTCCAACCAATGAAGATTCTCTCAAGTGCCCCCCATTAGTTTTGTCAAACATTCTTCTTTTCTGATGACTAACACATAAGAAACACCATCCATTCCTGATGAAACTTGAAACAACTTCTGTCATTTTTCCTTTTGTAACTGGAAAATTGATTGCAGAGTTGTAATGGTAGCAGCAAGTGCCCAGTGTTTATAGAAAAGTTCAAGTGACGTTTGTATAGTTAACTTCATTCCTTAGCAGGCTATGAGTCCCACACTTTCTTTTGTTCTTCATGAGAGAAAAGATTATAGCATTTAAACTTCCATTTTTCTGTCATTTTGTTTAAGTAAAGAAATTATTCCAGCAATCAACCACTTCTTTACTTTTCTGGGATCTAGCTATTTGAATTTTAAGGGGTAGTGTGATAGCCTGTTCAAACATAGTTCAGGATTTTTTGTCATGCAGTTGGAGTTCCTTTTTAATGGATCAAAACATTCATGTATGTAAATAGTTAGATGCCCACAGAACAGTTTTCTAGCTCTGAGATTAACAAAGGCTGTAAGAAATATATCTGATATATCCTTTACTAAGTGCACTTAACTTTTACCAGTATTAGAAAGCATGATTTTCATTTGTGTTTTAACAACTTGGTTTTTATTATCAAAATGATTAAAAACAGGAACTAAACTATTTTAAGCAAGCCACTTCATTTTAAATTTTCCTATTTCTTTTTGAAATAGAACACAGCTGCACTGTAATGTGATCAAGCATGATAAAAGCTGCTCAATGTTATATGGATGTCAGAACTTTTATATTTACTATTATACTTTTAATGTCTTGAAAGTAGAAGGAAAGTTTCAGAGATAAAGTTTAAAAGTTTCAGTTAATTTTTGCAACTGAAACTCTGCTTATATTTAAGGGTGTTCTAGCTATGTCTTTTACTGAAATAGTCTCTGCTTCTGCCTGTCTTGAGGTATACTTATTTGAAATTCTTGACTGTGATATAGTGGTATTTTTTGGCACTGAGCTCCATAGCGACTAATTGTGAATCAGATTGTGTACTGAAAGCCTTCTGAGGTATACGTGAGATCCATAGCCTTTGGCTTCCATTTTTCTTGCCTATCTGGCTGGACAGTCATGTATAATATTAAAGGATTGAGGAATAACATTTGTCTTCTCCCTGGATAAGAGAAAAAAATATAATCAAATAATCTTCTAAAAAAAAAATCAAAGTTAAAATTAAGCTGTGAATTTTAAATAAAGATTTTTGTAATAAAGAGAAAAATAAATATTTTCCGTTTAGAAACTCAAGTCATATTTACTAACAATTAATCATTATGTCAATTCTATTTTATAATGACTTTGTAACTAAACTTACAAGAGAAAACCTTTTAATTTTTTTTTACTTTTTTTTTTAAGAAATACCCAAACTGAAATAAATGTTTGGTATGTTATTCACTTTATAGTAGGGTATGCTGAAGAATTCATTTTAAGCCTTCTGGAGAATGTTTTCATGTGCAGTAATCTCAAACCCTGAAGCATTCTTTATTTAAAAGGATAAAATAGAAACTTTGTGAGCAGTGGAAATCATGGTATTTCAGTAGGGAGAAAGAGCATCTAATGAAAGACATGAGAGGTAAAGAGCTATGGAAAGACAGCAGTATAATTAAAAAGAAAGGGCGGGATTTTAATTCGTTTATAGGTGGCCAGCTTTAAGGAATATTACTGGATCTCAGTAAAAAAAAAGTACTTAAAATGCAATCTCATGGGACTGCATATGACAGCTATGCTAGAAGAGTGTTATTTGAGGTGTAGCTTTAAGAAATCAGGAAGTATCAGAGATATAGCTACCTGAATAACTCAAATTCTGATCATTTGCACCTTCTATCTTTGCATTGAATGTCAGGCTTAAAGTATAAAAAGCAGGAGCCGAGTGGTGTAGATACGAAAAGGGGCAGTTTAATGTTGTGTAGATGATTGAATCCAATTTTTTTTTAAGTTGTCAACTTTTTAATCTAATAACATTCTGAAATAAGTTCATTTTAGTATTTTTAAAAGCAAATCCCTAGGGTTCAAATTCATTTAATTATTTATTGTACCTCTTTCCTTAAAAAAAAAATTCTTTTCTAAGAAAGTATAGCAACATTGCGTGTCCTTAGGAGGTTTTGCACCCTGAAGTCTTCAACAGCATGATACAGACAGTGGCAGGATGAGAGTCTAAATACATCTTTGTTCTGTCTGGTTTTTTGCGCTCTGCAATACCTTTGGTATTTCCTAAGTATGTCTTCTGTGGGAGCTTTAGCCAGGACTTGTAAGGTACATGTTCAACTGATCTGGCAATCCGCTAAAATCTGTTTGCACGCTGCAAATAAGAGAAAGGAGTTTATTGTATTTAGTGATTTTATACCTTTGCTAAAGCTTGTGTTTTGCATCGCAAAGGAAAAGCGCTTTTCCTGTCTGAGTGGATTCCCTTACTAAATCATAGAATAATTTGGTTTGGAAGGGACCTTTAAAGGTCATCTAGTCTGATCCCCCTGCAACAAGCAGGGATATCTTCAACTAGATCAGGTTGTGCAGAGCCCCATAAACTTGGCATTGAACCCTTCCAGGTATGAGACATCTACCACTTCTCTGGGCAAGCTGTTACAGTCCCTCACCACCTTCACTGTGAAAAATTTCTTCCTTACATTAGTCTGAATCTACCCTTCCTTAGTTAAAAACCATTACCCCTTGTCCTGTCGCTACAGGTACTGCTAAAAAGGTTTGTCCCCATCGTTCTTGTTGCCTCCCTTGAGGTACTGAAAGGCCCTAGTAAGGTCTCCCACGAGCTTTCTGCAAGCTGAACAACCACAGTTCTCTCAGCCTTTCTTCATAGGGGAGGTGTTCCAGCCCTCCAATCATTTTTGTGGCCTTTCTGTGGATTCACTCTTTTAACAAGTCCTGTAGCATACTGTGTTAAGTGTTATGAAGCAGGAAAATGTTAGTCACTGTTCATCATTGATCATGTTCACTAGAGGTCAGAGACTTACTTCCTGAGCAAACAAACCTTGTAAAATTGTATTAATGGAAAACATGAGTAGATCTTCAGGAATCTTAGTTGCAGAAGTGTCTAAGGTCAGTTGATATTCTCTTCATATAACTCAGCTTCAAGCAGGCAGCCATTGCTTGTGTAGGACAAGCAAATTTAGAACCTGTGTACCACTGAAGATATGTAAATACAACAGATGATACTCTGTATGTAGCTGTATGTATGTGTCTATAATTACTTCTAATATTTGTTTACTGATTAAGTAATTATAGGTGTACTTGTAGTAGCAACTTCGAAATGTTAAAGCTGTGTGTGTTTTCAGATGCTCTTATCTTGTAAACAGGTGATTTGCAGCTCAGTCTAGGGAAAGTAAAAGGATGACTGAAGTGACAGAGACAAAGAGAAGTCTTCTAGAGGGATGAAAATTACAACAAACTCCCCTTTTTCTAATGTTAGTGAATTCGCACTGGTAATCTTTTGTTCATATTTGTTCTTTGATCTATCCCTTTCAAAGTTGATGAAGGGCTAAAATAAGAACACAAGGAATAGCCACATTATGTGGCTAAAATAAGACCGGAAGCCAAGATAAAATCTTGAAAACTGACTGATTCAGTAAAGCAGGGTTGGGCTTTTTAGAACTTACACACTAACCCTAAACTAAACCATTTTGACAATATCATGGAAGAAAACAGAGAAGGCTAAAGCATGTTCTTATAAAATTTTGATCATGTTACAGTAGCTGCACATTTTTCTATTGGAAAAAATTCTGGTTTAAATGTAATGCAATGAAACTAATTGTCTCAATGTAAGTAAGCTTTTGATAAAGTCTTGTTTCAAAAAAATACTTATGTTTGCATTTTGTTTTTTTATATATATTTAATGTAGCAATAAGGATTAACAAGATCTCAAAGCTGATAAAGAGATGGGTAAGAAGGATATGGTAAATTGAAAATTATTGGGATATAAAGAGTTTTCTAATAATATTTGTCAGGTATCAGATCTAGAATCAATATATTTAATGATTCATGTAGCAAATAATGTGAAGCTGATGGGTTTCAGCATTACTGAAAAATTCCAGATTTTAATACCAAAAAAAAAATGGGCTGACCTTGGAAACTCAAATAGTTAAACTGAAATAAAATTTAATGCTAAGATCTCTGTCTTCAAACAATGGACTCTCATTTAGAGAAAGCAAGGAAAAGAATATGTTTCAGAGAGTGTTGCACAATTTTGCAATGATTGTAAATTACCAGCATAATTCAAAAATGCTAGTGGGCTTCTGAGATGTGCATGGTGTTTTTGTAAAGACTCATTACAGAAAACTGACAAAGCCTCACAGACCATGTTGTATTTTGCTCTCACAATCTCTTTCCAGAAGATACTTCTTTTAATTGGAAGTGCGGAGAAGACTACTGAAATTTTTGAGGTATATGAAGTCTGGTTTTGGAGAAAATAAATCTGGGTGTTTTCTTTAGAACAATAAAAGAAATAAAAATAAAGAGAATATTGGCAGTGGAGTGCTCCTAATGATTTTAAATATTTCTTGGCAGTCAGTGTATCATCAAAATTTGCTCTTCTGCCTAAAACTTGAACTTTGTGAAATTGCAGACAATGATTAGGAGTGGTAAATTTGGTGTCACCTGTAAATTTTTCAGTGACTAGTGCATAGACTCATGTATCAGTTGTCTGTCTCACTGCCAGCCTAGAACTAAGAGTGTTTGACTGACAGCGCTTACTGTTATTCTACTTCTTCTGTCGTCCACCAATGAATGCCAGTTATTCAAGCTTGAACAGGAAGAGATGACACTTTCTATACTAAGAGATCATTGATAAGCAGCTTTAATTCTGTAGTGATTATTTGTGTATATTCAGAAGTAACTGAAATAAACTGCCGTAGAGAATTATATTTACTTGGGAAAACAGTCACTCTCTGAAAAGGCAATGGGAAATTAAAGGCATTGTAGTTTTTAGTTATTAAAAATCTTGAAGACCTGTGAATTTGGCATGTCTCTGAAAAAAATGTAACTATGTTTTACACTTGGACAGGGAAAAAAAAAAAAGGAACTGGCTATATACTCCTAAAACTTTCACTTCAGTTTGTCATTGTGTTTTCCCAGATAGGTAACATTGGATGTAACTTAGGATGCTGGGTAGTCGTGTGCTCTGTTCAGTGTGAAGCTGGCTCCCTCTAAAATGTCTTGTAAATTTTTTTAACTCATAGCAGCTGCAATTGAGATAAAATAACTTCTGTTACACTATCCAAGTAGTGTTAATACAAAATTCAAAGATCTTTTGTATGCTTAAATAACAACCCGATTTGTTTTTTTAACAACATTTTTTTTCATTATGTGCTGACATTTGTTAGACCCAAAGCCTTAGTAAAGAGTCAAAAATAAAACCTGGATTTAATACATTGTTTTCCGCCAGTAAAATAGATGGGCAGTGAAATCAGGTCACCTTACTTTCTTGCCTGTTCAAACTCCGTGTTTGAATTCCAGAGAACCAGTTTTGAAAACCATTTTAATTAACTTTTTGGTAGACATTGCTCCATATGAGAACAGTTTGGGAAATTATGTTTTATAGATGCCTAATGGAAAACATATTTCTAGCAGTGTCTGTTCTAGTCAATGTACTAAATCATAGCATATATTCAGTAGTTAGATCCCTACTGTAAATTTATTTTGTTTGAAAAACATATGTATTGCATTTCTGAGTATTCACATAAACCTTAATGGTGTTGCATTTTCCATCAAATGTGTTAAGACAATAGTTTATATAAATGGTAACGAACATTTATATCTTCTTTTACTTGCTACTTCCTTTTTCACAAGGAATTATTTCAGTTCCGTAGCAAGTTCTGTAGCCTCATGATCAGCATGCCCAAGTCCAGCTCATTCTCAATGAACTAGTTGAATGTCTGGATATTCTGAAAATTTTTGCTGCTATGTGGCTGTACTCGGAGGACAGACCTCCACTGGTACTCTTCTAGTCAAGATCTCTTTTTAATTTGCCTTTCTAGATTTCAGTTGTATCCTGCTTCACTGCAGTTGCTGTTTTCCACAAAACAAACAAACATTCAACTTCCCATTCCCCATACTAGAGTTTAGCCCTGATTCTAGATAAATCCACGTTGTGATATTGTTTCTGTAGAATGATTGAAGTTGGTCATTAGGGCTGGCTGGAAAAAAACTATTTCTGTCCATCTTTTCCAGCTCTTATTTTTTGTTGCATTACACTGATCCAGATCAAACCATGGTGGTGTTTTCTTTTCAGAGTTAGTGAGTAGGCAGTTGCATTGTGCAAGGCTGAGAATTTCAAAAAAGAAATATTTTCCAGACAGAGAAAAGCTTACTTAAAATGAGAGATGGTGCATAATGTTAAGGAACATTTTGTTTCTTTTTACTCAAAAATTTATTATATCTATTCAGCTTGAATTTATATGAATCCTTTGATAAGTAGATTACATCATAGCACAGAGACTGTGAAACGAACTACAGAGCTATTTCATTCACTTACAAGTATCCTTACTGTGTTCATCTTCACATATATTTCCATGTCATGTAAAACATAGCTCTCAGTTGAACACATTACTTGTTTGTTATGTCTTCTGACCAAAGTGATTAATTGGAGTTAAAAGATTTTGCACATCATTCCAGCTAGGTGGAAAAAGTGTTAATGGAGTTGATGTTTTTAATGGAATTTCATTTATTTACAAGAAAGTGTGAAGTCCTGGTTCCCTAAACGCTAGGGGAATTCAACAATGAGAAACAGTTTCTGCTCTACTCCTTCTTTTTAGGCTTCACTGTGCACTGAA
This sequence comes from Psilopsiagon aymara, assembly GCA_024733675.1. NCBI lineage: Eukaryota > Metazoa > Chordata > Aves > Psittaciformes > Psittacidae > Psilopsiagon > Psilopsiagon aymara. The sequence goes on along the minus strand of JANRGW010017062.1, from coordinate 17,755 downwards.
AGCCTTTCAAGCTTTCTCCTTGAACAGATACACCAGATTTGTTGTCCTTTTTCTAGAAGCTGATTATCTCCTTCAAAAACTGGCCTGTCTCATTCACACACAAACATACTCTGCCCAAAATGATACTCAGAAAAGCTCAGATCATGCAAATTTCTTTTTATGTCACTCACAAAGTCTTATTAAGTTACTGAAATATGGCTTTCAAACATTGTTAATACTAATCAAAAGAAAACGAGTTATAGAGCTATCATAAAAATTCTTTCTGTCACATGCATAGTAAAGTTACAGAAATCTTATGCTATGCTGAAACCTCTCTTTTAGTAGCATCAGAGATCTTGTTTGTTTGACATGGGAATCACATTTACAAAGCTGCTTATTTCAGCTGTTAAGTTTTTTAGGTTAATTTTAGGCATTCAAGTTTGAGATGTTTGAAAGTATTAATTTCACAATTTAGTTTTTGTCTTGTCACATTCACTGTCTTCAAACTTGCAGGTTTAGAAGAATTTCAGTGAGAGGCTGTAAAGCCACAAACAACTGAATTGAATTAAAAATTAGATGAGATTCACAAAGTATGAAGTCAGTTGTGCAGAGTTCTAATGATAGCATTGAATCTGGCAACTTTCTCTGGAGTCTCATGAATTTCAAAAGCAAGAACAATCAGATGCCTGGCATTGTATTTGCATACACCATGTGTGGAATAAAACTTGTTTAATTAATCTGTTGAAAAATTGGGAATTTTTGTAATTCAAATTTGGTTTGGTCAGCTAGATATGTACTCTTAGATCTTTCTTCCATCAGTTATTACTCAGTTATCTTAAGGGTCTCTTCTGTCTTAAATGATTCTGTGATCCTATGTGGGAATATATGAATTAACATTAAAGCCTTTGGATGTGGTGTGTGGTTGGAACAGGCTGAATAAAACCATAGGATCATATTGAGGGCATTTCTAGAACTGCCATGGCTAATGGAGATTTTCTGAACATTGCAGGGCTGAGGATGTGAAACTCTCTTCTTCAACAAATTAGGTGGGTTTTTTTCTACTTTGGTCCTGTCATTGGTTTCCCAGTCTCTGATATTTGCAGAGTATTTTCTGCCATGATCAGAAATCTGTGTGAAACTTTGTGCCTTGTCTTAGTCTTTTGTGCACTGTGGAAAAAAAAAAAAAAAGAAAAGGAATGTGCATAAACATCTCTATACTTACACACATGGGCTTTTATGAGCTCCACAGTGTAATGGTTTTCTTTTGTATAGTTTGGAATGTACCACAGTTATTACTGAAAAGTCACATTGCTCTTGGACTTACAGAGGGATTTTGTCCAATGGCCTGTGCGTTGTTTTCATTCTTTATATGAGCAGAGGAGGAAAAAAAGTATTTTCCAAGTTCAGGTAAAATTTCAAACTATTAAAATGAGGTAAAATTACACTTTCATATGCCACCTACTTTTTTGCAAGTGGAAATATTTAAACACAGATGTGTGACTTTTCATCTTGAATTCTGAATTATTCTGCAACAAATACTTAAGTATTTTCAGACTTCACAGTTGAATTTGTATTGAGACAATGTGTTCAGGAAGCTGTCAGTGCAAATATGTTTACAAAACAGGTGTGAATGCAGATTGTATTAATGTGTCACATGAAAGAACTGGAAAGTGAAAGCTTAGTCTAATTTCTTACTTTTGCTTTCAAAATGTAAGTTTTTAATGTGGGATTGTGAAATCATAATTCAGCTAGAAAGGTCTGCAGTTTTGAATGCTATATTTGAATCATCCTGAATATATTTCTGTGGTGCTTGTTATAGTTAAAAAAAAAAAAAATAAAGAAAAAAAACGGTTCAGGTGGCAGAAAATTTTCTGTCTATATTTTTCATGTTTTAAACTTAACCTGTTTTGATGATCTGAAGAGGAGTAGTTAACTAATCAGATTCTTGTGATTCCTTTGATTTGTACTGTAGCATTTTTCATGACATGCTGGTTTGATTCAGCTCTCACAACAGCTTGTAAGAGATAAGGAGGTTGTCAGAAAGATACTATTGGATACTCAGGGACTGCTTTTGAAGTTATTCTGAGCTGACAGCTAATGAGAAGCTTTTTTTGATAACCTACCCTTCAGTGTACATAGATGTTATTTTTACTTTTGTTTGCAAACTGATGGATTAAGTATGCTTTGCTGTCTATAATATAAAATCTACCCCACCACCAAACAGATGCTTTGTTAATTTTCCGTTTTAGTTTTGTGGGGGGGGTTTGGTAGTGTGGTTGGTTGGTTTGTTCTTTGGTTGTTTTTTTGGCTTTGTTTTTTTTTTTTTTTCTTGTGAGTACCTTCTTTACTGTGTGTTAGACCTACACAGCAATGTTTTGGCATATTGAAGATGACAGGAATTCTGAATTCAAAACTAGTGTAATTTCAGTGAATGTGTTTGGCATGACTGCAAGAAATATTTTTTTCACAAAAGGAAAATAAGTTTAGTAAAATAAGCATACTCTTGTTTGTGAGGAGCCTATAAGGTTCCCTGGGAAGTATTTGACTGAAATTTCATAAAGAAGCAGCAACTGATTTTGTCTGTAGGTGCATTTTTTTAGTAATCCTTGATTTATTTATTTTCTTTTAATCTTGTAAGTATGGTAGTGAAGATACTTCTGATGCCCATGATAAAATTGTGAAATAATACTGTATGAGATCATACAGACACTGCTGATGTACTGGTTGAAGCAAAAGTTCAAAGAGAGATTCATGTAGAAACATCTGTCACGGACACACCCACTTATGTCACTGCATCTTCCAGGCAGCAACTTAAGTTACTTCAGTAACATTACAACAGTGAAAAAAGTTGGTATAGCAGTGCAAAAATTGTAGCCACTTTTTAATCAAGTACACTAGGATTAGAAACATTTGTATAATGGCTTAGAAGATAGAGGACAATTTGCATTTTTCTGCATTACATAACACCATTTTGGTAGCTAGGCAGGCAGTGGGATAACTTGTGTGATTAAAGCCAGTTCATGGTAGCCTGTCTGCTTTTTTTATTCTCTTTTTATCTCTAAAATGAGTGCATAATTCCTAGTAAGAGATTGCTAAGGCTACACTGTATTACATAGCAAACATACCACGTTATAGTGATTGCTAAGGAAATAGGTCTGTGAAAGAAAAAGTTCAAGGAATTTCTTCATTGCACGATCATTGTCTACTGAGGCTTCTAAAAAATTGAGATCCCCTCTGTAATGGTGAAGTCTGTTTATACTGCAGCAGTGTGTTTTATGAAGCTCTACTGTGCAAAACCATTCAATAACATAATAATGGTATATTAGCTTAGCTCATCAGTATATCTACCAATTCAGTCAACTCAAACTGATTAGTGATAGTATATTTAGTCTTTTATGTATTGCCTTTGATCTATTATTCCAAAGTATAATATTTAACATATTTATTCCCAAGCTGATTGTACTACATCTTATTCATACTATAGTTTGGTTAGGAGGTAGTCATAAAGCTAGTATCTGTGAAGCTTCTGCACTTGATGATGTTAGCAGTGCCTGAATTTAGAATAACTCTTATCGACAAATTCTGTTGCTTTTTCATCTCTTTTTGAAGAATTCAGCTCTCACATAAATTTCCTGAATCAAAACCTGTCTAGAATATCCCAGTAGTAACGTAAAAATTTTAATTTCTTAGCTATCTTTGGTTGTTTGCTTCCATTATGAGACCTTTTTTATCTGTCCATTAGAATCTTCACTGTAGCAGGGAGCCTTTCTACTGGTTTCAGTGATCCGGCCTTACTCTCAGAGGTCTTTACTATCATCATTAACTTTATTTTGAAGACACCTTTAAATGGAGATTGTTCGGGGTGGG
>JANRGW010017062.1:0-13809 GCA_024733675.1 Psilopsiagon aymara | reverse complement strand
GGGGTGGTGGTGGTGTTCCATTTGTTGGGGGTTTTTTTACTTTGCATGGATTTGCAGAACTTATTAAGATTTAGTGACTTTTGGATGTTTATGTTTGAGAAAACGTAACTAAATAGGTAATGAGCAGATCTTAGTTGTTGGTCTCTGCTTTTAAAAGTTGCTTTCTTTTCCCTTGCATTAATAGGGCTACTCTGCAACACTGTTAACAAACAAAAATACATAGGAGGACCTGAGAATTGAGAACATGACTATAAATTGGGCATAGCACCATATCATCCATTAATCAACTGTGAGTGCTGACATGAGAAACTAGTCCACTGTAGGATTTACGCATGAAACAATGTTAACCAAAACAAAGGCAGTTACTTATTGTACCTACATTAACTTCCTTTCTCTCCCTTCTTTCATATGATCTGGGAGCCAAGTAGGTGTTTTTTAAGCTTATAATCTTTATTTAACATTGGGTTTAGTCCATTTAATTTTTATGCACAACTTACTGATGACATTTATTTATTAATGCTATTTAACTGTGGATGAATACATCTATGGCAAACAAAGTGAAAAAAAAATCATATGTATCAGCATGATTTATCAAGTTTTCTGTGCAAAAATTATTGCCATTTATTCTCCTGGTCAGTGTGAAAACAGAGCAGCATTCCCAGTGAATCTATGAACTCTTTTAAACATAAAACTCTTAGAAGCAGCAATCAAAATATCTGAAGTAAATGTAGAAAGATACGTACGTAGAATGTAGATCAGTACTATAACTTGCTGACAGAACATGATGTGTTAACCTCCTCTGAGTATTTTTTTCAAGGAGTTTACAAGTCCAATGACCTGAGCTCATTCCATCTAGTAAAAACCCATATTATAAAAACCTGTTTGTTTCAAATTCAGTTTGCAACACACTGGAAGACACAGTTCATCTTTCAGTGATAAATTGAATAAAAAAGACAAAGAACTGGGCAATGATCCTGTAAAATACACTCTGATTTGCTGTACTGTGGGATAGTAGATTTCATATAATGTAATTCTTGAGGTTTGCAGAAATAATAAAGCATTGTGCTAGCAACCATTTTGCTGTTAGTTATTTTACTTAAGTTCGGTCTGCTTTCCACAAATTTGTCTTTGGTTTGCACTTTTTATTACTTTCAAAGAAAATAAAAAATCAAGCAAAGTTATCATTGCCATAGTCTACAGTTGTTATTTATGTAAGCTTCTATGGTAGCTTTTCCCTTCCTATAATTTTCAGAAGATACTCATCTAGCCAGGAAAAAATTCTTGAATCAATATGCTGGATGATTCAAATTTAAAGCATTGGGAGCATACAAATAACTTTAGTAAATATGGCCCCCATTTTCTATGGTGAGAAGTTTAACTTTGAAGAATTCAAGATTTAGCTGCTTTCTTAATGGCTTCTGCTTTTGAACGGAGTTGATTAGGAACAATTTTTTAGTTTGCTATGCAAATTCAAAATATTGTTTATATATATTTAAAGTATTATTGTCTTATCTTCATTTTGTTTTCTATTCATGCCTTTATGTTAGAATTTTGCATTGGCAACCACTGCCACAATGTCTGTGGTATGGTTAGACCTCAAGTACACATATTTTAACAAAAATATTTTACCAGTTTCCATGAGGACTATAGATATGCCAGCAAAGTAGATCCACAAAATGCAAGAAGGATTCTGGGATCTTTTTGAAAAGAATTTGGAATTGTTTTTCATTGTTTCAAGTCTTAAAGAGCGCTATTAAAGTAGAAAAATGCAATAACACAACATATATAAATCTGTCATGTTTCATAATGGCAATTCTGATGTTTACAGAGAAAAGACGATGTAAAATGGCATACTTTTCAATATTTTATGCTTTCTAAATACATACATGACACATATATTACTTTATAATATATATATGTCATAATACATGGATGACATATATGTATTACCTTATAATAATAAACATTTTTTTTTTTTTTCTGAAATTTATCTAGACTCTCTATAATATGAGCTCTGTTAACAAGAAATTAAAAACCTTTAAAGCTGTACATGTTCGGCTTTACAGGGGGTGTGAATATAAATTTTCAAGATAAATTTAGCATTGTAACAAAAGAAGTACAATTAAATAAGAAGTACATAAAATGTATTATGCCAAAAAGAAAAAGACCCATACTTAACATTTAAAGTAGGGTCATTCGTCATGGTTTTAATTTGAAAATAATCCTTTACTAAATCATTCAGTTGCTAAGTAAAAATAACATATTTTACTGTAAAATATTTCACTTGAACAGTCAAATGACCATTGGGTTTACCAACATTACAGAAGCTTTTTTTACATTTCAAATTTCAAATGTAACTTTGTCTTTTGCTTTTTTAACCCAAAAAAGAAAGCCTTGGGTGTGCAGTACATTTCACCAAAACTACTCCTTCTTTCCAAGAACTTATTCTATCTTGCTGAAATGGATGCAGTTTAGAAAAAACTTTTGTTGAAGGAGCAAATAAATGCTTAAGAAAGCAACTAGAACTACATGGATAAAGTTTTCTAAATTTAATGTCCTAAGTTAGTGTTTGATCAACAGGTGACCCCTTTGAAGTGCCGTAGTTTTTATAGCTATGTATGCACTTTATATAGCTATGTAAATTCGTTATGAGTACCAAATTCAGAAAGATTTGTTAAATTATCTGATTGGCATGAATGTACTCAGTTATCATACCAGTAACACTATATTCAGTATCTGAAGAAAACTGTTTCAGCTGACATGGCATTTTGCACAGAAATCCAAATGAGTACAGCTGGACAAATGATCACAGGTAAATGGATATACCACAAAGAAGCAAATGAGTAATTTAAATATCTAAGTTTCTGTTGAATTTGTTGGCAACATATGATCTCCAAAAAATTCAGTAAAGGGCATATGGAAGTATTGACTGAAAGTCATCTGAAGACTTCTTTCTAACTGTGAAATGCCATTTTCAGTGACACCGTCAATGTAACAGTTGTGTTCAGTGACTCATTTCACAGACACTCATGTCAGATGCCAGAAGCAGCTGTAATCTCCTCCTAAAGCAGGGTCTATTTTTAAGTTTTTGAGAGTAATATTGTCTTAATCAACTCAACTTGCTTAATAGTCTTGAGTTATACATCTGCACCAAATATTTTGCTTATATATGCTTTGATATATTCAATGTAATATTAAAAATGTATGCAAGTATACTTCCATTGATTTATTTTTTATGAATGTATTTGTATTCTACACTCCAGCTATGTTTGTGTCAGTCATGTCAACCCCCACATTTATCCTAGAAAACTAACAGCGTCATAATATGGCCTTGAGCATTGACACTGCACTGTTAAGTACAGAGGTGGGAAAGTCCCTTGTATGATCCTGTCTTGGGCTTATTTGCCTAGGTAATTCTCATCTGTGATTCAGAATAGGCAATTACTGAGACTATACACTCTATACAATTTAAAGGCAACCACACTATTTGGTACATGAGAGTAGAAATGATCTCTTCCACACTACTGTGCATCGGGCTCAGAGAATGACTCCTCCGCTGGTTTGCTTTTAAATATAGATGTAGTACATGCAAACACTTGTTAGTCATCCTGTGGTTTATCAGTTCTGAAAACTGTGTGCTATTCTAGATTTTGACTTATTTGGAATAGTATTGATTTTCATCAGGGGAGGATTTTTGCTTTTCTGTGGTAGCCCAATTGGTCTGTTCCAAAATCTGACACTGAAATTTGTCCTGGCTATCTTGTGTCACCGTTCCTTCTTGAAATAGAGAGGACAACACCTTCATATGTTTGATATCAGCTAGCAGATGGTGCAGTATTCCCTTTCATTTCTGAGGTTTTGCAATGAATGGAGCTGGCTCTTTTAGTATTTTGATTCACTTGTCTGCAGTTTACCCCTGGGGATGTTTCAGTATTGCTAACACATTGTCTTAAGTATTTAATTCCACCAGACCATGACTGAAAAGTGTGAAGTAACTTCAGAGCCATCACCCAGGACCCTTGAAGGCCATGGGACAAAGGATTTCTGGTGGTTAACCTCTGTTTTTTTGACAGTCCTCTATTCCAAAACTGATCTTGGTCCATGCTTCTTCTCAGACACAGTTACAGTCAGTGAGAATGTTTTGGTTTTCATCTGTATTATTGCTGAAGTTAGTAAAGATTCGCACATTTTGGTCCTGCTTTCTTCAGCTTGTCTTAGAAGATTTGATTGCATAACTTCTTTGTTGGGAAGATGCAATAATTACTGGCCGAGATATACAGCATTCATAGTAACTGTCAGAATGTAAAATGCAATGTGTTTTAATATCTTTCTGGATTCTGGATTGTTGTCTGGAAATGATCAGACATTGCTTTTCATTTTAGAAGAATGTAATCTTTGTGTGTGGGAAATTGAACCAAATGAGACTATTGGGCCAATGGATGGAACAGTTTTTCCAAATGGATGTACCACTAAATCACTTTAAAAGTTGGGGGATGATTTAGAAGAGTTGTCATTCAAGAGACAATCAGTTATACAATTACTTTACCATCATATGCCACAGACCTTGCAGCTTCTTGGCACTTTCTGAAAATCGCTTGGTCTTAAATATCAGTAACGGTTTAACCAAAGTTTCCCCCTTTAAGAGATCAGTGCAGAGGTTAATCTGGTTACTGTGGCTCTGAAGAAGCCACAGGGTAGGACAGGCACTTTTTATGTATGCTTGACTTTACCTTGCTGGAAATGTGTTTCTTCTAGTGTCTATAATCTATCCCAGGAAAGTGAAGAATTCAGGAGTTAAAGAGGAACACATCTTAAAATATTCCAGTTTCTGGGATAAGCTTATCCACCCTCATGAAAGATAAAGAGTTTTTATATATTTCACCATACATAATATCCAAAATAGTATTAAACATTACTGTGATGCCTTTTTACATGAAACACCATTAAAATACCTATATTGAGCAAACTGCACAGGATGCAAACTAAACAGTTTCTTGAACTCAGTTGAAATTTGATTTGTTATATAGTTACATTAGCTCTAGAGATACACAATTAAAAGTCCTGCATGACTGGGTCACCTTTACACATATTTGTTCTTTTGTTAAGTTTAATTAGTCTGAAAATAAGTATCAGTTAGGAGCCCCATAGTAAGGCTTCTAGGAAGTGGAGGAGCGTCCACTAGTTCATGCATCTTATATTTGTGACTTGATTTTGAAAATTGAATAGCTAAGTCTGGCATGAGATTGACTAGATGTCAGTGGTTTGATTTTTAAACTGATGTGTTGATTTCCTTTTAGCAAAAAGTTCAGCAAATGCGTTGATAGTAAAGACTTGCTCTGCCATATTTTATGTAACACAATTTGCTTTCACATATTATTTCCTCATCTGAAGCCATGCTGTATATAATTTAGATTTTACTATATGCATTTAAAATATTGTAGATCTCAGCTTCTGTGTCCATAGGATTAATTATGAAAGGGGTATAATTAAAAATAGCAAACTTGAATTCATCCAAAATCAGTTGAAGTTGCCCACAGCCTTCTATGAGGAACACTCTCTTTGTGACAGTTCACATTATTTTATTCAGTAAGCAGAAACTTTTATTTAGCTTCAGGCAAGAACTCCTGAGTAGGCCAGTATGGGACATTTCAGGACCAATGTGGCTTTAGTAAGACTGGAATGAGTCACCAGCAGATAACCTGACCTTCTGTGGCAAACAACTTCCTCCTGGAAGAGAACATACAAAGCAGGACCTCATTCCACTGACAGTGCAAACAGAGAGCACATCTTGCCAGAGGAGCCCTGGACCTAAAGACAGAGAACTGTTCTCACTGGTCCCACTTTCCTCCCAAATAAGCTTCATTTTTTATGAGAACTTAATGAACTTCTCCCCTGAAACTCTTGGAGAAGAGGGTGTTACTACAGTCCGTAAAAATCTGTCTTCTTTCCTTGGCTGACACTGTATGTATAATCATTTTGAGTCTTCTTAGAAAATGATATTCCACAATTCAGAATGTTTTATAGCTTTCAGAAGATTCAAGATGGTGGCAATTAGAAGAAAAGTATCACAAAAATTTAATTTTTAAAATTGTTAATTTTTAAATTACTTTAAAAACATAGGTTCGAGGAAGTACCCATATTAGAAAGTAGTCTTTCTTAATACTGTCTATGTCATTGAAGTTTGCCTCAGGTTGGGCTTTTTACAAATCAGACCAAGTCTTTGCGATACGAACCATCTTTCCCATATGTTTGCATAGTTATCAAATTTATTTGGCCTTAATCAATTAAATTACCAGAAGCTGCAGCATTATAAATTGCAAAAGTAGTCTATAATTTTCACTTTTCCATCTTGCATTCTGTCTTTATCACATTGGTAAATCAGTTTGTCTGCAAATTTCAGTTCCTTGCAATATTCCATAATTTCTATGATTCTGAGTAATATTTTTAATTTTAAATTGTTGTGGCCTGTAATAATAAACAGGCCACAGGGTCATTTCTGCTAATTCCCAGGGCACTCCATCATTAGCCTTTTGCTCCAACTACTATAACCAGCTTTTAATTGATGAAAGGACTTCATTTAGCCTCCTGTGGCTACTAACTTAATAATCTCCTGAAAAGGAATCTATTAAAAGCTTTTTGAAATCCTAATGCAATATCTACAGAGCCAAATATCCTTTATCTATTATTTTTTGTTAACTTAAAACTGTGCCTTAGATTGCTTTCAGCAAGCTTGACCTGCAAAGTACAGATTTTTGCTGTGTCTAGCAAGGCTATTTCATAAGAGCAAGAGACATACGAAAGTTTTAGTTTACTGTTTTAAAACCGCTTCTCAGTTGTTGCTGAATTTATGAGACAACCAGTTTAGTCACTGGGCTCATGCATGTAGAATTCTGATTATACTTCTGAGAAGTATAGATTCTTTTTGAAAACACAACAAGTAGGTTGTTCTCATTAAGAGGTATTATCCAAATGCTGTGTGAAATCAATAAAATTAACTATATAATAAGAAATGAATGATTATACTGTGGACTATATCTTCTTTCCTGGTTTGTACAATTTTTCTTGCTTAATAATGATATTATCCACAAATACACAGTTACATCTTTGGCGATTAGTGAAATGTGAGGGAAGATTTTTCCAGTGTTGGTGGTATAGAAATAAAACCTAAAAACCTGCAGGTTGGAATAGGTGTATCATAGGTATGATTTTTTTTTTCTCTGACAATGCTCAGAAATCCCCCATGGCAATATATTTTTGGAATTTGTGAGCAAGAGTTTAACATATCTATTCCTGCAGGGAACCATCAGTAACACCTTTACTTTGCTCAGAATAAAGGAATAATGGGAAAGACTTCAAAAAATAGTTTAATCACATTCATATACAGAAGCACACTTGCTGCACATTTCCTTCTGTTGCAGAATGCAACTATTCACTGGATCAACTTTGAAATGCATAATGTCTCCGAAGTAATATATTAATGTAGATGCACCTTAAATGCTTTAAAAAAGTATCTTTTCTTCTTTGTTTTTGGGGAGAATAAACACAGTACCACTGTTTTATTCTATTTATTACAGCCATTATACCCACTTTCCTGCCTGCAGGGAAGTCAAGAGTCAGAAACTGATAGGAACAGTCTTGTAGAATGCAGTTACGGTAGATAAAACACTATTCTAATTTGCCTTTCAGCTATTTGGTTACATCATTTTTATTACATTTTTTAAAAATATTGTGTGTGAAAATGCGGATGATAACTTGTAATGACATGTTTTGCAAACTTCCACATTTTCTAAATCCATAAAACTGCCAGTTTTTCACTATGTGTGTGTCTGAAACTTACAACAAAAGTGATTGGATGGACAATTCCAGTTGTGCCTTACATTAAAGAAGGTTTTCTAATATTTTGTGCTGTGAGTTAATTATATAAAACAGTAAATCTTCAGATAGTTGGTTTTAAGTTTTCCCACAGACACTTTTTTCTTTTATTCCAATGTTTATCTCTAATTTTTAATTTTGTGTTATTCAAACAAAAAAAAATTCAAGTTAATTTGACATACAGCTTTGCATGATTGTCAAAGAGAAAAGTAATTAATACCAAAAAAAGAAAAAAAAGACAACAATTATTTGGACACTAGCTTTCCAAATGGGATAGAATCAGTTGACATTCTCTCCTTATTTACCTTCTCAATTAGTTCTTTAAAAATAGCATAAGAGCATTAAGTTTCATCTTATTAAAATGGTAAAAAAAAATTCTTGGAACTAAAGTTGAATATTTTTTCCAAAAAGTCAATTCCAAATTAGTTCTATACTGGCAAACTGCATTGTATATGTTTTTGTTGGTATGGACAAATTGATCCGCTCTTCTGATAAAATTTAAAACAAACTCCATATTGCATGAGGTAAATAAATGAAGACCAGTCTGTCTTTCTCAAAAAGGTAGTGGGAAAGTCTTGCTGCCACCTCCTTATTGTCCATGTACTTTCAAACTGCCTTGGAGGGGGGCAGGATTAATCTCTACCTAGCCTTCTTCCATTGCCTGTTACTGGGACAGGATTGTCCTCTTTGCTTTCCTTTCCAGAAAAGAGATGATAACTGGTGTCTAATTAAGTGTGTGCAAAACTGAAAATTTCTTCTTCGCATTGATAATCCTGTGTGATAGTAAAGCAACAGACTTTGTCTTCTGCTTCTTGCTGATGCTTAAGTGCAGCTGTGAGGGATTTCTCAGATGTTACAGCTAAGAGTGGAACTTAATCTACCATGGGGCTATGGACCCCTGAGGAGTCATTAATTCCTACTCAGCTCTCAAAGTAGGTGTATATACTACATATAATATTTCACAACTATCATAAGTGCAAATTATCTTTACAAGTCATGTAATGCTCATATAAGGCAATTGCAAATAAGAAAGAATAGCAAAATGTAGCAAAATAATGCCTCTCTGTCTTAATCTGAAATTACACATTTATTGTGCTTGTGGAACTCTTACAACATATTAATAAGTAATGTAAAGCAGAAAAATGGGACAATTGGGTGTGGCTGACAAGGTGTCAGCAAGTCTTTGAACAGCAGGAAAAATGTAACTAGATAAGCATGCATTCTGAAGTAGTGGAGGTACTTTTGTCTGCCATTGAGGTTATCGTGTGGTCCATTACTTGCTTTACAGAAACAATTCACAAGTACATTCCACATTTGTCAGAGTCATGTTTAGAGACCACTTTTCTCAGGGTGCATTCATCTTCTATTTATAATGCTTCCCTTCAATTAGGAGAAAGCAATCCTTTAAGCATAGTCTACAGCTATTTGGTCTATTAGAAGAATAGTGTATTTTATGTGCTTTTTTTGGAAATCGATTGACTGAGATAATCTGATGAGAATCCAAACAAATAAGAACAAACTAACACTTAATTTCCTTTTTTTTTTTTTTTTTTTTTTTTCTCAGTTTGGAGTATTTGTCCCTGTTATGTCCAATGAAGAATTAATGAGAACAGAATCTGGATATTTTACATTAGGGCAAATTGATGGTAACAACAGATAAGCTCTCACAGCTGCCTTGTGTGGTAGCATTCCTGCTTTCCTGTCTGTACTGTGCATACCTTATACATTTTAAGTACCATTTTCCCTATTCGCATCTGCATCATGTTGGTGGCTCACAGTGATTAATTATTCAGTTCAACTCTTTTTCCTTTCTTACTGTATTACACTGATGAACTTTTATACTGTAGCAGAAATCCTTGCTGTTTGTCTGTCACATTAGCATTGCATGTCATAGTCCAGGGGGTTTTCTGTCATCGTGGTTTTTGTTGTCTGATGTGCTGACCCTCCTCTATATTGGCAAGACCGGCCTGCTCTGTATAATCAGCAAAGTATATATTTACAATATCTAAATCCAGGTGGTACAATGAAAAAGATTTATGAAAATGCAAGAACAGAATCCCCTCCCCCCAGAAATTTCCTAGATCATCTTCTGGATGGCAATTCACAGACTGTTAGCAATTCACACATGTAACTGAGAATCCATTTGTTAAATAAGAATTAATTCTTAGGTTGCATTGATAGGAAGATATTTCACTTTTTTTTTTTTTTTTTTTACTGTCTAGCTGGGGAGGGATTTACACAAATTTGTATCTTTTTTCACCTTGCTCCCATTTCTCATGGAATCACTGCTCTTCTAATTACTTAGGGAATAATATGACCTTCTTGTTGACTGTTAGTTTTCTTCACTTTTGATACCCTAGTAAGATTAGATTGTCACCTTCAGGTGTTTTCCTTATCATATGCAGGACCATTGCCTCTGCTAGTAGCAGCTGTTCTCCAAATAGTATCTGTGTAGTATTTCTGCTGTAAAGTCATAAATTGGAGAATTTGATTTTCAATTCAGAGTTCTTGATCATATCCAGTTCTAACCATTGCTGCTTACAGTGGATTATGAATAGTTTTGCCATGTTGCCAGATGATTTTCATCAAATATTTCTGGTTTAGGCATAATTCTCTTCCATATATACGTATCAAGCATGAGCCAAAAGTAAGTGGATGCTTTTTATTACGAGTGTTTCCCCAGAGTTTGAAAAGAATCCACATGGGTTAGGCAGCAGTATCAGTTGAGAGGAAGCAGTGGAAAACTGAGGGAGAGAGGCAAATGAGGCAATTAGTCTGCAGGAGTAAGGAGTTGTTTTGCTTCAGTTTGGAGCTATATGTAAAAGGAAACTCATTGTGCAGGTAGAAATAATAGCTGGAAAGTAATTACCAATTACATGCACCTAAAATTAGAAAGAGAAATTTGTTTAGAACTACATTTACTTTAAGGTACACATTATAGCTGAGAATTTTTCATACCATAGTCAGTGTTTTCATACCACAGTCAGTGTTTTCAGACTTAAAAGTTACTGTGTTCCACCTTCATTTAGAAGAGCAATAGGACTAAAAAGAGAGTAATTCTTGCTGGAAAACTTGAGGAACTAAATGCAGAATTGAACTTTTGTAAAGTTACCATATTAAACACTCCATTTAATCAAGTCTAGGAAACACTAGTGAGCATTACTTGCTCCATAGTGAAGATTAAAACTAAGATCCCACTATGAGTTAAGAGACAAGAGCCTTGAATACAAAGATGAAAACAGATCTTAAAAGGAACCATAGGATCCTCATGAAATCTTAACAATCCTTACAAAAACAACTGGTTTTCTTTATCAAATCAGCAAATCCGGAGTTTCTTTTACGATACCTAATTTTAATGCCTTAGATAAAGATATTAAATGAGTACATAAGCAGTTATATGTAATGCTTCTAGGAGATCAAATCCAATTTTTGGATAATGATATCAAAGACATAATATTATGTAATCAGTTGTGTGAAATGAGATGGAAAATTAAGTTGTTTATCTTAAACACTACCTTCTAAAACTTGTGCTTGCCTTATAGATTACCAGATTACTTTAAATATGATTATTTAAAAAGGCAAATTACACCTTTATTGTAAAATGTCTATACATCAAGTTCTCTCAAATAGCTTGCTTTCTTCAGCTAATAGGCAGATTAGCTGCAAAGCTTATTTTTACTATTTACAATCCAGTCTCTTTACCTTGGTTTTCATTTTCTCAGCAGTCTTGCCTCTCACTATGAGTTGCTTCATAGGAACATATTTTCTGCTGGACAAATTAACTGTGATACCGCAGTTAGTTTTCTCCCATCTTGTGCATTGGTTATACATATTGATAAAACAACAATTATGAACTGTGTATTGTTTCTTTTTTTAGCTAGGGAGCATAAGTAGCATGGAAATTTAATGAAACAGAACATTTTGCTGATTACAGTTGGTTTTGTTGTGTGGTCATATTTTATAGTAATCTCTCAATTTTTATTGCTTGACCTATTTACTGAAAATTCAGAAGCTGAGTTATCACAACTTAGAAACCGTTAGTACAGAAGTTCATAATAATTATTACGAGATTTTTAAACATCTATGGGTACAACTTTATTGTCACATATGGACAAATTTTGCCAAGAATTTGAGCTTTAATCAACATTTTTTTGTAGGTGGATGTGAAAAACAAAAGAATTTTTGTGAGTGTAAACAGAAAAAAGTCACATTTTTCTCAGAGCAGCTGTATAATAGCCGCTTTTAAAAGCTAAATAGTAAACACAGAAGGAAAGGGTTTCATGCCATAGAATGTGAGGCAAAATATTTCTGGCTTCCATGTTGTGGGAGCTATTATAGAGCACAAAATTCTAAGTAAAACTGGCTGTATTGCTGGACAGCTGACACTTGAAGAAAGGAGCTAGAAATCAGATTCCTTTTCAGAGCTATGCCAGTTGCCAGCCACTTAGGGCTTTGGATCTAACTGAGAAGCAAGGAGTACACACAAATGCTTTATGATCTACAGCTTGCCATATTTTGTAGAGATTTCTATCATAACAAGGCTTTTGTGTCATGTAAAAATCAGATTTGTTTTTAAATCCAGAAATCATATACACCTTAAGGTTATTATTTCTATGTATGTGTAATGTCTAAGTGTAAGACAGAGCTGGTAGATGAGGTAATATCTTTTATTGACTTTTTATAATAATTGAAAAAAAATGACAAGCTTTTGAACACATATACTTTATTTATATCTAAAAGGTAAAAAGCATATTTCAAGGGCAAAGAACAGCTGAGAAAAATTGCTCAAAGTAACAGAAATATCACATCTTTCAGAAGAGATAACTGGTAGATACAGTTAGAGGAGATGTTAGTGAAGATATTGCACTGTATGTGTTTTGAGCAGAATAGTTGCAAATCCTGATTCAGGAATCTAACATGGATGTGTATAAATCAAGGATATCTTTCCATGGAAATAGTTTACAGTTTTGAAAGAGTTGTCAAAAACACATGGAAGTAATGAATTTTTAAAAAAACAAAAGGACATTATCTGCTAAAGATGTTTTTCCTTATGAAGCCGCACCCAAGTTTTATGAAAACCACATGCATTACTAATCGTATCTCTTTCACATCTAAATCTTTCTCCAGACACAAGTAGCTGTTGCAGATTTTGGTTTTGATTTTCTGAAATGAGAGGATTCAGTAACAAAAAGTGCAATCTAATAATCTTATAAGCAACAAATTAAAAGATGAAAAGGACATTTTATTGTCCTCTGGACAGAGAACAGGAAAAAATTGCTGCATTTGATCCTGCTTTTTTGTCAATATTTTATGTCTGCTTAGCCACTCTTTACTTGGTAGAGGTCTCTTGCTGTAATGAACTCCTCAGTCTTAGGCTCGTCACCAGAAGTTTGTAGTAGTATTGCCATCTTCTGTTCTTAGTGACTTTGAGGACAGACTTCTTTCGCCATTTCACAAGTATTGTCTGTATAATGCTAATTGCCCTCAAGAAATACAAAATCTATCAGTTTATGAATTTAAATGTCTTCTGATTCTTGTTTTGGAAAGATCTTCAGTATAGATATTTTCAAACTTTCTAAAGAATTGGCCGTGGGATATTAAACTTCAACAGGGTGAGTTCAGGTTAGGTACATGGAAGAAGTTCTTTACTGTGAATGTGATGAAGCAGTAGAACAGGCTGCCCAAAGAAGTGATAAATGATCCATCCTTGTCAGTATTCAAAGCTGGGTTGAACAGAGCCTTGAGCAACATGCTCTAGGATGAGGCATCCCTTCCCATAGCAGGGGGCATGAAACTAGATGCTCTTAAGGTCCTGTCCAACCCTAACCATTCTATGATTCTATATGATTCTGTATTGACCCTTGTCGTGGTTTAAGCCATAAATCAGCCACGCAGTTTGTTCACTCACTTCCCCCTTCTTCTTCCCTCTGCTCCTGG
>JANRGW010017061.1:0-22951 GCA_024733675.1 Psilopsiagon aymara | reverse complement strand
GGAGCAGAGGGAAGAAAAAGGGGGAAGTGAGTGAACAAACTGCGTGGCTGATTTATGGCTTAAACCACGACAGTTGGATACTTTTCAGATTCCTTGGAATTAATTAGTCTAGGGGCCAGAGAAGTCTGCACACCACAACAGGAAAACCATGGTGTTAGGGCAGCCTAATCTTTCCTCTAGCTGGTAGAATCATAGAAAAGTTCGTGTTGGAAGAGACCTTAAAGATCATCTACTTCAAACCCCCTTGTCACTTGCAGGAACAGCCTCCAGTAGAAAAGGTTGCTCAAAGCACTCTCCAAACTGGCCTGGAACACTTCCTGCAATGGGGCATCTGGGACTATTCTAGGCAGCCTGTTCCAGTGTCCCACCACCCTCATAGTAAAGAATTTCTTCCTAATACCTAATCCAAATCTCCTCTCTTCCAGTTTAAAGCCATTCCCTCTTGTCCTGTCACTGCATTCCCTTGTAAAAAGCCCCTCTCCAGATTTCTTGTAGGCATTTAGGTATTGGAAGCTTCTCTAAGGTGTCTCCAGAGCCTTCCCCAGGCTGAACAGCCTCAACTCTCTTAGCATGTCCTCACAAGAGAGATGCTCCAGGCTTCTGAACATCCTGTATCCTTGGGCAGAGGTCCGTGACCTTGTGCTGGAGGCCTCAGAGCAGAATACAGTATTGCAGGTGGAGGTTCACAAGAGAGGAGTAAAGGGGGAGAATTGCCTCCCTTGACCTGCTGGTCACATTTCCTTTGATGCAGCCCAGTGTACAGTTGGCTTTCTGGGCTGTAAGTACACACTACCGATTCATGTTGAGCTTCTTGTGAACCAGCACACAGAAGTCCTTTTCAGGGCTACTCTCAGTCTATTCTCTGCCCAGCCTGTAGTTGTGGTTGGCTAGTTTGGCTCATGTATCCTGTCCCTGCTCCCTTCTGGCTTCCCTTGCCCCTGCTCACTGGCAGAGCATGAGAGACTGAAAAGTCCTCGATCGGGAATAAATGCTATTGAGCAACAGTTAAAACATTAGTGCGTAATCAGCATTGTTCTCAGACTAAATCCAAAACACAGCACTCCAGCAGCTATTAGGAAGAAAAGTAACCATTCCAGCCAAAACCGGGACACATATTGATGTGGGAAGAAAGTTTATATGTCCTTCCGTTTCCGTATGGCTTACTCTGAATTTCAGTTGAAAGAAAGCAGGGAAAGAAGAGAAACCTGCAGTGCATCCATCTGTTTGTTTGAACTGAACTCTCCCATTTGTATTACTTGATTCTGCGATAACTATATGGATACTGAATAAAGCTGCCTGTATAGGGATCTGAGAGCTTTCTGAACAGCATATATTGAATTGAGGGAGGTATGGGAGATAACTTAGCCTGGAATTACTTGCAGTCCTCTCCAGTTCTCTTGGAAAAAGAGATTTGCATTCCAGCAGTCAAGTGGTGGGAATAGTTGATACTGGTCAGCAGCTTTACCTATATTCTGGGTCTTCTTTAGCCTCTTTTATCAGAACAGTTTATTCAGTGTTGCAATGTGGTATTTACACTTAGGTCCTTGGCATGGTGTACCTGGTTTATAAGCATGTTCATGTGTAGATTTTGTATCATGCACCAGCAAAATTTTACTGATGAATATGAAGGAAAAGAAAAAGGCAAGTCATTATGGTTTATGATAGCTAAAGTTGAATAACATTTTATTAAATTAAAAGAGTTCTTCTCTGGCAGGTGTGCTGACTGCTGTTTTGCAGCAGAGCCATGTAATTAACTGTGCTGCTTCAAACTTCTAAAAATTGTTTAATAAGTAGTTTCTGTTCACTTTCCTGCAGGTGACTGCACAGATCATTGCTGTGTTTTAAAAAAGTGTCTACAGGAGACACTTATGGTCTTTTGTGAAATAAATTAAAGCATGGAAGAACTCTTCAGTGATAACCTTTATAGCTGTCACAAGGAAATATGTAGGTCATGATTGTTTTCCCTGAAAAGTGTTTTAGCTTATTACAGGCTAAATAAATTGAGTTTGCAACCTAGAAATACTATTAAATTGAAAAATACTGCTTACTGGTCATGTAAGACAACTTTTAAGGTACTGCTTTTGCTTGTCAATGAGAGGCCTTTCTTGTAAAGGGATCAACAAAGGTTTGAACCAGTATTCTGGATTGTAGCAGAAATGTGCTTACAAAGTAAGAAGTTTTGCAAATATGTGGAGCTTTTCTATATGGGATGCATATAAAATGATGTAGTAAAAACTTGTGATTTCAAGTTTCTAGAATTCTTAATGTTCTGGTATAACATACCTGCTGGGCCTCTTCTGCTTGACTTTTGACATCCTAATCCCTAAGTGGGATATTTGAATCAAATTTGGTGATTTCTACACCTCATTTTTCTTTTACTTTTCCTGTTATTGTTTATGGGATTCCTGTTGCAATTTGAAGTTACATCTGTATGTGTAGAACATTTTCTTCTATATGTAAGGGTAAAATGTGATTTGGAAACTTTTTTTTTTCCAAATTTCAGAAAAATACTTTCAAAATAACTCATAAATGTGGACATTTATGACTATGATCTGCTTCGTTCTGGAGAAATCCAGAGCCATATAGGCAGCATAAGTAGGTTGTTTCGAACTTTATTAGTCACTGCAGTTTTACTGAAGTTCTTGTCCTTAAGTAGTTTAAAAAAAACATCTGAAGTGGTTTTTTGAAGAGTTGCATGGTCGGGTAATGTATCATCATTAGGAATTTTCAATGTAGCTACATGTAATAGCTTAACTTTTTAACCAGTGTTGCATCCTTGATGGGTTGCATCCTTGAAGTGTTGCAGCCGAAGCTAGGTGTGCCAGACATGTGAGACCCCTGGGGTGGGAGTAGGAACCTGGAGACTTTATGTCCCAAAAGGGCCATTGATTCTATTGTGATGGCTTATGAGCAATGTAGACATGTTCAGAATAGAAATAAAGGTAATTGTGGGTCTTAAAGATATTCCTGTTCATAAATAGCACAGCTTTCTCCATCAGCATTTGGCATTATGAATGAGGAAGTGAGCAACAGAGAAATTGGAGTCCTCCTGTCTGGGGCTTCTTGGAGCATAAGGACATGTGATGCACTGGATATTTGTGTTGACCAGCCTGGGTCTTGTGCATGGGTACTTGTGACCTGAATGCAGTACCCACATGGCTGACAGCACCTGTAATACGTGCTTCAAAATGCTGGAGCAGTCCCCTGATGCTATGGCAGTTGCTGTGTTTATTGTGCTCTCAACATTGAACTGGTGGAATTGATGCATGCATCTTTCATGTTAAATGAGTTTAGAAGGACTTTAGGATAATGTAGGTTTTGTTCATTAGCAGCCAGAACACTTTATAAAGAGGCATGCAATCATGTGATCTTTTAAAAGCTACCCTTGTTTTCATTAGTAGCTGATGTGGACCAGTATTTGAGGTTTAAATTCAAGTCTGTATGGTAGCAGGCTTTTTAGACTTCTGCCCTGGTTTTGGCTGGCATAGAGTTAATTTTCTTTCTAGTAGCTAGTGCAGTGCTGTGTTTTGGCTTCAGTGCGAGAACAATGTTGATAACACACCAGTTTTTAGTTGCTGCTCAGTAGCACTTACCCTGGTCAGGGACTTTTCAATGTTTCATACTCTGCCAGTGAGGAGAGGCACAAAAAGCTGGGAGGAAGCAGAGAAAGGACACCTGACCCAAACTAGCCAAAGTGGTATTCCACAGCATGTCATGTCCAGTATATAAACTGGGGGGAGTTACTCTGAAGTCCCAGATCACTGTTTGGGTCAGGCTGAGTATTGGTCAGTGGGGGTGAGTGGTTGTACTATTCATCACTTGTGTTTTTCTGAATTTTCATTTCTCCTTTTTTTGTTGTTAGCTATTATTATTATCAGTATTGTTTGTGCTTGCATTACTGTTATTATTATTATATTGTACTTTAGTAGTTATACTTCATTTCACTTATCAGACTGTTCTCTCAGCCTGTGGCTTTTGCATTCTTTCAGTTCTCTTCCTCATCCTGCCTGTGGGGGTGTGTGGGGGAGGGCAGTGAGTGTGAGTGGCTGCATGGTGCTGAGGTAGCAACTGGGGTTAAACCGTAATAACTTCCTAATCCCCTTCCACCATATATTCTTCCATTTTCCCCAGTAGGAGAAATCCTTTCAGGACGACTGCCTGTGCTTCTGTACAGTCATGTCAGCCGCAGGATGAAAGAGATGACCAGGAATATATAATCTCCCTCAGTTTCAGTCTTCTGATTCTCTGCTGCCACAAAAAATGTTAGCATGTAGGATCGTAGAAGTGTCTGTCCTGGATAGTGCCCTTATGGCTCACTTGAAAGAAGCACAGATGAAATAAAAGGACTGCTGAGAAAGACTAGGAGAAATAATGATGCTATTGTTGCCTGGTCATAGTTATTATTTTTTGCTAAGTGCAGGAAAGAAGATGAGATCTTCAGGGTATTTAAGTGGAAAAGGAAGACCTATAGACTCCAGATACATCTGATAATAAGTTAGATGTCAAGTACTGTTTACAGATAACTTTTAATTGAAGGGGAAAATATCTTTACTTAGGAAAACAGTTAAACACAATCTTATCTTTAATATTAAGTACAGTTTTGGATTGTGGTCAAAATAGGTCTCTTAAATCCGTATACAGACTGCTTGATTGGTGAACAGCCTACAAAGATGTATTAAAAAAATAACCTGGTAGTTGTTTGCAGGATATGTTCGGATTGTTTTCTCCTGAGCTGCTATTTCCCTTTTTGAGGTGTCCTTATTTTTTCAGTTAGAGTTTTGCATTAACATAGTATGTTGCCAAGACAGTGAAACAAGTGAAATTGACTGAATTTCTGTGAATTCTTAATGTTCCAGATGTAGTTAAAAAAAATAAATTGAAGCTTTGATTTGACATCTGTCCCCTTGAGATGTGACTATATGAGGTCAGCTGTACATGGTACACAGTTTTTGTAGAAGATCTCAAATGAAACTGGAGATTGGAAAAATAAAGTTAACCTGAATTCATCTACCCTTTCATTTGTACAAAGTGACTTATTAACACGTGGCTTGTTTTCTCCAGATTGCTACAATTTCTCCAGGAATGGCATCATGTGAAAACACTCTGAATACATTGAGATATGCAAATAGGTATGGAAAATGTTACTGCTTATGGATATATTATTGGCTGTTGGTTACTAACATCTGGAATAGTGTTGTTCCATGATGTATAACTATTTTAGGTACTTGAATAATTTGATCATACAAATTGCTGATCCAGACTCACATTTAATTTAAATTGTCACATTTTACAATGATTACAATAGAATCAGTAGAAACTGCATTTAAGCTGTTATCCAGAGATGGATAATGTAGATTGCAAAGAATGTGGGAGATGCCATGATTAGTTTTGAGCAGCATCTCTTGCACTAGGAGTAGTCAGTGTTCATGGTGATTACTGGGGGTATTAGCTGAAACACCTTTCTGCAATGTGATGATTTTTTAATTATTATTTTTATTTTTTTAATTCCCTTGGTGGAATTGCATGCAGTTGCCAGTCTGGTTTACGTGTTAAAAAAAAAATAAATGTATATATATCTGAAATTTTATACTTCCCAAAATCAGGCAAATATCTGAGATCACTAAATAGTTAATCCAACAGTGAGTTTACAATTGCTTGTAGAGAGGTTAGCACCAAAGAGGCTAATGTAGCACCTCTGAAGCTTGTACTACTCTCCAAAAGTATTCATGTCTCTTAAGTGAGTGTTGAAAGGAGCTGCAGTTCTCCTTCTTTTAATGTTTGTGGAGATGGGGTGATCAGGTCCTGTGTGTCCTTGCAGTCAGCCCTGTGACCCAGGAACCTCCCCCCACACTTGGCTGCAAAGAACAAAGGTGTCAAACATGCCTCTGGGCCACCATAAAGCCTGGTTTTGCTAGAAGAGGCTACCATCTAGTGGCCTGCTTGCCCCAGTGACAGGCAGAGCAGAACCACCGCTGTTCCTGTTTGGTTGGGCGTCCTGGCCAGTCGCTAGCTGTGTACAAAGGACTGCTAGGAAAGCTTACTGCGCTCTCCTGTTGGTTCTCCAATGTGTCTGTGTCTGCATCAAGGAAGCTAGTAGCACATCTGCCTGACTTGGATCAGTCTCTGTGATTTCCTTCCTGGTGAGGAGGCTTCCTCTCTTACTGTAAGAGAGGAAGCACTCCTCTCCTTACAGTAATGCACTGAAGGATCTTGCACATTCATGAAGACTCGATGGATCTTTTACTCCTCACAGAATACTTGTTGAAGCATTTCTAGAGAAAGACACTGCAGAACTAATTAAGCATCTCTATCTAGTACTCTAAATAGTTGTGTTGAAACCTTATGCTTGATTCCTTGGTGTTGTATTTGTCTGTTTTATGGAGTAAATGCTTCTCACTGTAAAGTTGTTTTGTGTGTATTGTGTAGTATTTTAGGATGTTTCTGGCAATACATAGTTTTCATAGCACAATTAGTTTTTAGGTGGTGGATACCAATGTGTGTGCAGTATAAGATGGGGACAGAATAGAATTCAAAGTTTTGTAGCTGGAGTGGTTTGATATTTCAGAAGGAGACATTTAATGGAATATTGAATGTAGACAAATTATATTAACTGCAGGAACTGAAATCTGGAATTACATTTCTGAGAACACTGCTGGTATGGTCCCCCACAAATTAGCAGTCATTGGTTTTATTTAGTTTTGTTAGTGATCTGTAAGCTGCTTGCAGAGGATTTAAATATGTTGGCACACTTGTGTTTTAATATTATTTTGTAGTTGAAGTATTAAAGAAGAATGCTAAACAAAGAGTTGTCATTTTAACTGCGTTTATGAGAACATTTTCTTTTAATTTGCTGCTGTATTTTGCTGCTGCAGAGTAAAGGAATTTGGAATTAGTCCTTCGGACATTCCCTTCTCACAGGGTAGTGGCAGTCGCTCTGATCTCTCTCCTTCCTATGAGTATGACGACTTTTCTCCTTCAGTCACCAGGTCTACTTCATTCTGTACATGGAATATTTATTGTTAAGGTTTTCTTTTTGGCTATGTAATTTTACAGACCAACCTTTCATTTAGTCCCCTTGCATTGAGCCACACATACTTTGTTTTTATTTTGTTTGGCAGGTAATGGTTCTGCATGATCTGCAATCATCTTCCCCATATTTTGTTCACCCTCCTTAAACATCCACGCTCTTGCTAGTTTCCTTCATATTTAAAAAAAAATAAATGGTGATGTCACCTTTGTACATTTAGTGGACCAAATCTGACAAATCGATGTTTAGGGTGAACTGAATATCTCTAATTGAAAAATAAAACAATTTTAATGCATACGTATTTGTAAATTTTTTCATCACTCTGAACGAAACAGTTTCTATTGTAGTATATAAGTATTACTTGAAAAAAACCCCACGTTTTTTCCTTTAAAGAAATGAAAAATATTCTAAAACTTGCTGCATGTACAGACTCAAGGGCGTTTCTTGATACAATCTTTATAAACCATTTAAACTATTTTCATGCCGCAAGACCCTAATATTTCAAGATTTTTTTCACCTTTGAAATCCTTTTAATTAAAGGATTTATGAATTCTTTGAGATACCTGGTTGGACATCATTACTTTCTTCAGAATTGGTGGTGGATTTGCTTGTGGGGATTGATTTGCTTCATGTGGTGGGTAACAGCTAGTGGGGCAGTGATTGAGTAACTTTTTTAAAGCACTATTTTGTGTGTACAGAAAAAGATGGTCTAGTTTAGGGTGCTGAATAAACTTTTATTTCAAATATTACTCATTGCTAAGAAGTTAATTTTGAAATTTTGGGGATTTTTTTCCCTGTCAATGAGTAGCAAGATTTCAATAAGAAAATGCCTCTTATTAAAAGATGAGCTGTAATCCACCTCCAAGTAATTGAAATTCAATGGGCCATGCTTTTTAGGAGTTGGAATAAGATTTTTGTCACTAAAGTGCATTAAATTTGTGAAGGTGACATCATAGTCATCCTTATTAATTTAATTAATTGTGTATAAACCCATAGAGCTTTTTTTTTTGTATTATTTTTTGACTCTTTTGCATAGGAAGTTGCTAATTTACAACTGAAACATTTTCTGCTCATAGGGTGAAGGAGCTGACGGTTGATCCTACTGCCACAGGAGATAACCGTCCCACTATACACCATCCTCCCAATCAAATTGACGACTTGGAGACACAGTGGGGTGTGGGGAGCTCTCCTCAGAGAGATGATCTCAAACTGCTTTGTGAACAAAATGTGAGTGGCTTATAGGATTACAGGGGAAGAGATGATGATAAATGCAGTGGCAGAATAAATCCAGAGCAACGTGTGTTTATAGCTTAACAAGGTCATTAAGAAAATACAGTATGCCTCTTCACCTTTTCACTTCATGGTATTATGTATGTTTGCATAGGAAAAAAGGCCCCAAACAAAAAGTGTTTCTTGAAGGGTGGGAGCAGAATGTTCTACTTTTCTTTGTTTTCCTTGCTGATTAGAGCTTTTAATGTCTAGGCAGGGTCTGCTGTAGGCTCTGGTGTTCTTAAGTGTGCATTTTTTCCAGTACAGCTTCACGTTTTTTTAGGCAGTTAGAAGTATCCTGGGATACTCATCTGTTTTGTTTAACACTCTTGTGGTTTTGGGAATTACTTACCCTGCGTGCAACACACATTTTAAGTGAGTTTACCTTTCTCTGCATTTAGAAACTTGGTCACTTGTCATTCCTCTTCCCAACATCCAGATTTGTATGGAATGAAACCCCAGAGTCCTGTATGGGAGAGCCACATCATGTTCCCACTGTACCTCCCTTGGCTGCCGGACAGGGGAGCTGAGAGGCATCTTCTAAAGGGCATTTTCCCATCACTGTGGATAATCAGCTTTAGTCCTGGTTCCCTAAATGTTCAGGGGAAATTAAAATTTTGTTTGTGAAAATGCTGATGAAAGATTGGAAATTAAAATCATTAAGATCCTAATTTATTTTTTGTAAGAATCTGCCTTCTCAGACTCCTCTTCAGGGCGTCTGCTATGTTTCTCATTTTAGTAACTGGCTCTTTTTCCAGGGGTCTGTTTTAAGAGATCATGCTAGTGATTCCTAGAGCTTCCCACTGGACAGTCCTTCCAGCCAGATATCATTTCTTATTGTACTTTCTGATTGTTCATTTGGAATTAAGTTAAGCTTTATGATACCTTTTAAAAAAGATTCCAAATGCATCATAAAGGAACTGTACTGTCTTGCTAAAACATGAACTACAGCCTGCCTAGCACTCTCTCTCCCCTTTGATCATTAACTGTTCATTTCTAAAGAAACTCTGTTTGCCCCAGTTTGTAAATCCGTGTTGTGTATTCTTCTAATCACTATGTGCGTTTTAGATTTCTCACTTTACATTTATCCCACCTTTTTCCCAAAAGATTGATTCAGTTTTGATTTCCTGAATTGTATTCAACGTAATTGCGGTTTTCTTTTTTGGAAAATTTTGCATTTATTGCTCTCTCCACTCATTTCTGGAGACTTTTGTGTTGGAAGTATTGAATTCTATTTTTGACAGGTTCTGCTTTCTGCATATTTCTTTTTGTGTTCTGTGATAAGATGAATCACATTCAGTGTATTTCCTGTAGCTATGATTCTTTCCAGACTAATAAGCTTAACTGTTTCAGGAAGAGGAAGTTTCTCCACAATTGTTTACTTTCCACGAAGCTGTGTCACAAATGGTGGAAATGGAAGAGCAAGTAGTAGAAGACCACAGGACTGTCTTCCAGGTGAAAGATGGACCTCTACTTTGTTTTATCCTGATCCAGGAATTCAGGTTTTGTCGGTGAAAGTGCACATGCTCTTGAAGATGTAGGGTATCATCTGGATATTCCACTGCTGTCAGAGACTTCTAAATTGTTTTATTAGGCTAAGACCATTATAGCAAACAAATAGCAGCAGATCCCATAACTGCTGAAGTTTGTCCCCATGATGAAAGAGAAGCATATTTTTATATCATCCCATAAATTTAGCAAAGTTGCTGTTTTCATTATTCTCTGTTTCCTGTTGTAGTCCCTTCCCAGCATTTTGTATTTTTTTTCTAGTCACAGGGTGTTAATTCAGATAGGTCTTGAAATTTTAAATTTAACTGCCAACATTCCTATGCTGGAGCTGGAAGTTAATAGTAATGATTCAATCAGCACCATTTCTGTCTGGTCATCTCCCTCTGAGATACTGCAGTACTCCCTCCAAGTAGTGTATCTGAGTATCTTTTGTGACATCTGAGGTACTGAGGCACAGGAGAGACACATAGACTTCTTACTGCCTGTTTGCTTTCTTTTTACAGATACATAAAGGGTTTCACTTGCTATTAGTCAGGGACTTTGGAAGAAATACTGTCTGCAGTGTGATGCTGGCAGGGCCACAGAGCCTTTTGCATTCATAAAAAAAAGGTGTAGTAGTAAGTATGAGTTACTAGTTTTCAGGAGGAAATGTGAGTTGCTGCTGTTCCTAACCTTAGAGTCTTTAGGCAAGCTGTCCATTTGACACATCTGCTGCAAGAGAACAGCAGACTGTTAAGCCTGTAGGAAATGGACACATGTCCTCAATTTAGGTATCTAACTTAGTGTAACATTGATGTGTGTTCATAATACAGTAGGATGCTAAATAACACATTTTACAACTGATGTATAGATTTAGTTATTCTGGAACATTAGCCCTGAAGTAACACATGCAGATGTGTGAAACTCATATGCCATAGCTGTGTCCCAGTGCTTGTGACTTCTGGAGAGACAAGCTGCATTAGTGTAAGATCTCACTACCTCTGTGTGTCCCTCTGAAGATTACCACTCCTCCCAGCAGTCACTGGGAGGAAATGTGTCTCAGCCTCAGCTCCCTTCATTTATAGCATGGCTTTTAGTTTACGCCACCGGGGGAGGTGGGTTGCACCAGAATCTACTAGCTGTACCGGGCAGAAGCTCTCTCCTGTCACCTTCCTCCTGGAACCTGCTGATCTAAAACATCCTTTCAAAAGAAAAAATGTCTGAAATAGATCAGCGGAATGAATTGTGCTCTGAAAGTGTTGGCCTTCCCTTGTGTCCTGAATGTAAGAGTTTGCATTAGATGAATCTTATGCCAACGAGAGCTCAGTCTGCTCTGAAAGGCAAAAAGCATACATGGTGTTTGGACTATGATTTTGATATTACCTGGGCTAGTGAGCAGAGGAAAGTCTTCATTTTAGTATTTCAAGCCCAGCATGCCTAAAACTGTCAGCTGCTTTCTTGGTGGTTTGTTTTTCGTTTGTTTTTTTTAAATCAAATAATTTCCAAGGATCAGTTCTGATCACAGCTTTGCATGTTTCTGAAAGCTTTAAGCTCCTGGTTGCATTGTTCTTTGCTGCAAGACTTTTCTTTTTCCTCTTTTATGGTAATATTCAGAATGCAAAGATGTTTAAGACCTGCTTTAACCAACTGTCACTGTTCTCTTACCTGTCTGGGGAGTTGGCTTACTCAGTAGTAAGTTTAAAATAGTTCTTCTTTCACACAGCTTCTCTCAAAACTGGATTCAGTTATGGGTGGGATTTTCTTGGTTCCTTGACTGTAATAAGGACACTTTAATTAGTGGCAACCAGCCCATATGTGAAATTTAAGGCCAAGTTCAAAGTTAGATAGCTGCCTAAGGGCACATAACTGTGACATAAAGTTCTGTTCTGAGTTTTTTAGCTTTACAACCACTTCATGTTCTGAATTTGAAGAGAACTGGGGTAGCTGGGGTTTACCTGTTGCTGGTATGACCACTGGAATGAAGAAAGACCATAGAACACATACGATTTTGTTGAATTAGCGGTAAGGTTTCAATTTTGCTTAGTTAGGAATAAGGTTTCATTTTAAGATTGAGATCTGTTATATTAAGGTGGCTAGACAGTGAAAATGTGGTTGTCCTGAGAAAAGGTATAATTCAGGTCTTTGTCTTGAAACTTATCTATAAACTTTGCGTATGTATTTAGCTGTTTTGTTTTGTTTAACTTCTGCCTAGGAATCTCTTAGATGGCTGGAGGATGAAAAAGCTCTTCTTGAGATGACAGAAGAAGTAGACTATGATGTGGATTCCTATGCTACCCAACTTGAAGTAATACTAGATCAAAAAATTGAAATTCTGACCGAACTTAGAGGTAGATTGCTTTTCGTCACTTTGGTGTGCATTATTAGCAATGTGTTTTCATGTACCATGGAGACTTGCAGTAATAATGATGATAAAAATGTTTGGTTATGTTTTAGGGTCTTTATTTCCCCTTATTTGCACTGCAGTGTCCTGTAGAAGGAGCATTTATTGTTCTGCCTAAGAACCTGTTTGCATAAGTGTTCATCCTAGTATTAAGGAAAAATCTATGCTTTACCTCCAGGAAGTATAAACTCAATCCTGTAACGTCACCTTTTTTTAAGGAATAAAATAAAGGAAAGAAAAAGAAAATCCAAATGGACTGTATCAAAAAGAAGGTGATGCAGTGAGGAAGAAGTAGTAGGGACTTGCAGTTACTGCTCTGTTGTGTTCTGTAGTTCAGCAGGGACACTGCTCTCATTTTGAAAACTCTGCATAAGAACAGCATTGAACCCCCTGTAGCTTGGTGGCTAGCTTACTTTATCTTTAGGAGCCTTTCTGTCTGCATTTTGTCAGCCTCTCTTTGTGGAAAAACAAACTGCAGATACTTCTTAGAGCCCAGAATTGACTCTTCTACTTGTCTTCTAAAAGCAGTTTGTTGGCTTCATATACCTGATGGAGATGGATCTTTCAATTTAGTTTCTGTAACTGTTCGGTCTCCAGCAGTCAGGCTATACTGATAGAAGTTTAGGATTGGGGGCTGAGGGATGAGGGTGGGGTGGTTTTGAACTGTATCAGGAAACTCCTTATAGGATAAACCCTTAGTTTTTACTCAAAAATAGAAATATGAAAGGATGCCACACTAACTTTCCTAGGTTTTTCCCATTGTTGTAGTTATGATGAGACTAGTGAAAGATGCATTTCCCTATTTATGGTGAATAACTTCCAAAATTTGATCACACATGCTTTTCACATTGACAGAAAGACAGGGGGGAGTAGAATTTACCCTCCTGGGTTTTAGAATGTACAGAAGTGACTGATTGTACACTTATTACAGTTTCGTATGCCTCTAAGGATGGTCTGAAAGCTGCTGAGAAGGAAAAGGATTTATGTGGTGTGCATCTCCTTATACTCTGAGTTAGAAGCAGAATGTAAGTGTGAACAGGTTACATGCTGGGAATGCAATTATGCAGTTTCTAGATCTATCCTGCCTAGAGACAGGGGTGGCAGCATCTAAGAAGGGACTAAGTTGCTCTGCAACTTGTTTATATGGTGAGTATTAAATTTAAGCTTGTCTCGATCCTTTTGTAGTTTGCAGTGTCAGCTATTTTTGTGGAGGAATGTTCGTTGTTGTGCACTGGCTGGGATGTGCAGCATCAGGCTTAATTTTGAGATCTGTGTTGAGCACAGGCACATCAATGTTTATTCTCTTTTTCATTACAGACAAAGTGAAGTCTTTCCGGGCAGCTCTGCAAGAGGAGGAACAGGCCAGTAAACAGATCAGTCTGAAAAAACCACGTGCCCTTTGAAACAGGCCTTTGCTGCTAAAGGAGTCCATGAACCCGTACTGCTGTAGCACACATTTGTTACAAAACCCAGTGGCTGTAAGAACTCAACTACTTGAAAGTGTAAAAACATTAGAAATGTCTGTGGAAATGTCCTGTTTCTTATTCACATGAATGACATTTTTAAGTTTTGTGTGAAATGCTCCTATGATGTCTACAAAATGCTTCTAGACCAGACAGCACAACCATGCAGGGTTCAGATCTGTGAAGCACTTTGTTTAAAATATTTCACTTACTCAAATCGTGAGGTTTTGGTTTGGGAATATTTGCCATTTTTTAACAATGAAGTAAAGCTGTGGCCATTAAAAAGCTGCGGTTTCCTTTTGACTATGTTCAGTTTTGTTACAAAGACCAGCTGTGCAGTTTTAAATTGTGTTTGCGTGCATGCACACCTCACTAGTGGTTGTATGTAACTACTGCTCTACAGACAGCTGTGCTTTACTTCTTCCCGTTCTGTGCCTTGATGAAGGCTAATTAACCCTCAGCATCATCTTCCTGAAGCACAGCCTTAATAATAACATTCCTTATTTGTCAATATAAATTGCTTCCAGCGTGCGTGCATTTTTAATGTGTTTTGAGACTTTTTTTTGGTGGCTAGATTCATTTCACAGGATGTGCCATATCATTTGAACAGGAACTGCAACAGCTGTTAAGAGTGTAAAAACAGCTGGACATTCCATCCTCCTTGTAAAAATATGGAATTTAGATTTATTTGAGTACCATAAATAATGGTGATATAATTCTAATGTTTCATTCTGTAATTTAAAAAAAAAAAAACCCAACAAAAAACTGATCAAAAAAACTACAAAAATAAAAATTAGTTGATGTATAATAAAGGGTAATGTTTAAGTACTAAGGAGAGTTGTATCTTTGGGTAATGCACATATACAGTATGTGGTATGGTATGTGGTAATGTTGTCAGAGTAAAGGTACGATCTGACCTCTGCATATGGATAACTGTCAAAGTTCAGGGATCCAGCTAAATGCATACATATTGGCCTTTCACATACTGTTAAAATTTGGCTTTTAATGCATGACAAACTTACATGTTCATTAACCGTAGTTTGCAGGTAGTTTGAGTAGCTCTGTTGCTTTTAAAATAAATGTAGCTAATACCTATTTTTCCCTTTGTACAGTGCCAGCAGCTGAAAAGTGGGTTGAACTTGCATCTTTTGGGGATTTTGCGCAATACCTCTTAACCTGGCGCTAATAGAAATCACGCAAGTACCTGAATTCTTACCAGTGGCGCCATGTGTATCAGCACTTCTTAGGTGGTGGCACTTGTTATTTTTGCAAGTCAGTATCCAAAAAAGGTTGACCTTTCATGTAAGAACTTCTTGTCAAATGAAGACTTGTAGACCTCTCTAGGAGTTCTCCCAGTTTCCAGGAGTTTGTATTAGCAGACTTTCCCTTGGAATTGTTTAAAAAAATACTTTTGGAATATAAGCCTGTTTGTTTGTGCCAGTCCTGGCAGGGGATAAAAGGAAGGCAATTGAAAAGATTGTTAATAAGCCAGGAATTCTTGTAGTGTTTAATGTTTCTATCTCCCATAGAATGCTAGGCTATGGGAGGCTTTTGTCGCATCATGGTTAAAAAAATTAAAAAAAAAAAAAAAAAATCTATCTGTGTGTAAACATGAACCGAAACAATGTAGATTTTACATAATGTGTTTAATAAAATTAAGCTATTAAATGAATTACATGTGTGAGAGTTTACTTCTATGGAAATCTGTTGTGCTTTGGGAAGGATTTCACTTTGTAACCACATCAGTTACACTTTTGAACAAAAGGCCTCTGATTTCAGAATGAGTATTTACTTCAACAGCCTGCTCTGCATACAGATTTGTCATACATGAAGACTGTCCTAAAGGTTTTGCAGATCTTAAAAGAAACATCATGTGTCTTTCTGAGCATTTAAGAACATCTTCCATCACAGTTGTAAGAAAAAAACAGTGAAAGCGAAAGCAGCAGGTTTTGGTAGGCGGTCATAGTATGGTACAGGTTTGTCCTGGGTTCAGTGACAAGGTTATTGTACAATACCAGAGGGCTTCTTTGAAGACTTCTCCAGGAGTTTATGTTCTAAAATGCCTCTAATGACTGAGACACCCTGTATCAGAAATAGTAAATTCCCTACCGCTCCTCCATGCAAGCCTAGAGTCACAAACAGGCTGTGGTTTACAGCAGATGCCAAAGCATACCGGAACAATGGATGCGGTTACATTTCAGCAGCTTCCTAAGTGTCACAGATCTCCAGCAGTTGCTCCTTCTGTACTAGTCTGAATGTATTGCTGTTGCTACTTACCCATACGTTAGTTCTCTGTGCAGTGAACCAGCACTAGAATCTTTAAATTAAAAAATAAAAGAGCAGTTTGTTTTTTCAAGACAACCTCTTGGGATGCCTGCAAATTCAAGCGCTTGTTTCTGTGTATGCTTCTGAATCAATGACTTGTCAGAATTGACACTGGATGTGTATACAATGACATTACATCTTTGAAGAGTTTTTGCTAATTTGCCTCTTTTCCACTTACTGTGGTTGTATTGAAAGAGGTATGCAATACATGAAAAAATTATGATAGCTAATACATGGAGCTGTGCCTTCATGCCTGCATGATGCTGCAGAATGAAAAATTACCTTTTCCTGTAAGACAGACCAAAGTGCGTTTTTCATCTGAGAGCTGCTACAGTTAGTACGAAACTCCTTGAGAAAATTGCCTTGTCCTTAATAACAAATACGTAATAATCCAAATGCTGTTAAGGCACTTCTAAGCCTTTCTGTCAGGACCCAGGCATGCACTGCTGTAAGGCTCACTGAAAGCTTTGATCTATGCTAAAACCTTTCCCTCCCTTGATGGGTGAAGTATTTTTCTTATAAAAATAGCTGCTTGAATTTAGTTGACAAAAATAACCTTTCTTGCTATGCTTACATGACTAGCCCCTTGGTAGCTTTCTGCTGGTTTCTGCTGTGGTTTGCTGGCAATAAAGATGCCACAAGGAGATGACACTGTGGTATTTTCAGGTACTTTGGGCATGTTTTTGAAACTGATAATGAGCTGGCAAGAGAAATGCTCTTGTTCCTGAGAAAGTGTTGCAGGGATTTCTCCAAGAAAAGCTGATTGCTAACAGAATTGGAATGGGAGCAGATACCAGGGAACACATGGAAGAGGCCGGCATTTCAAATTAGAAGAATGTGTTTAAATATACTTTGAAAAAAAAACCACAATTTAAAAAAAAAAAATCCCTAACACATGGAATGACTACAACTGCTTTTGTTGCCTAGACTTAGGGTTGTACTGTTGAGGACTGTGCAAGAATTTACTGAGGCAAAGTCAAGTCCATGATCAGAGAACACAGATTTCAATCACGGCAGCATCCATCCATGTTATTTCGTGTATTTAAAAATATACAGTCATATGGGATTCTAGCACCTCACGTCAGCTGTGAAGAATTTCTCTCTTAGAATAGAAAGTACCAGCTTCTTCCCTCTCTCTGTGATAAAACTGCATGTAACGTTTTAAGAAACAGAACGTGCATGTACACTGCGGCCATTCTGGCTTAGATAAGTCTGCGGCAACAAACTACAGAAGATCTTTCATTCTTCAAGTAGAATCTATGAGAAATGGATGCCTTCTGCATTGAAGCCATGTAGCAAGCTGAAAGAGTGAAAGATTTATGTTACAATTTTTGCTAATTTATATTTCAGCTTGAGGCATTTCTAAGAGGTACTGGCTGGTGAATAATATATAAAAATAGCATGAAAGCAGCCATTGTTCAACTGCAAAAAAGAAATACTACAAAATCTTAAACTAGATATTATTAGCAAATTCACCATTTTGGAGATGTAGGCATATTTTCAGTGAAGTTACTTATTATTACATCCTTGCAAGTTGCTATGTTTCTTTCAAGAGTGGTAGCTGTATTGTCACACTGTGAAAGAGGATTTATGTTGCCACCTAAATTAACTGACCAGACATAACAGCAGAATATAGCAGTTAATTACACAAATTTCCAAATTATGCTATAGACTATGGCCTAATCCTCAACACAGAGCAGCGCTGTGTAAGTCTCCAGGGATATTACAATAACCAATTCCATTATTAAAGCCATTTTTAGAGGAGGCTAGAGGGTCTAATACACGAACACCTGAAATAGGAATCTTTAGCTAGCTGCTTCTCAACAAGGTAAGCAGAGGCTAAAATATACGAAGGGTTTTAAGTGCTCACACTCAGGACTTGGAAACAAGGAGTGTCTGATAGAAAATGAATTAGTACTACTACTCTGCCCCAGTAACAATCTGTGCTACACAGGCACAGATAGAGTTTCAAGAAGCTCAAAAGAAAGGCATAAAGGAAAAAAGAATACCTAATAAAATCATCTATATCCATTGAACGGGCTCGTTTTTCAGAGTAACCTGTATTTTCTAGGACTGCCTGTATTTTCTCTGCAATTTTGAAGTTTTCAGGTATTTCCTGTCAATGAAAAATAGGATATAAATAAATTTTCTATTCATAGCACAGAAAAAGGTCATTTAAATAATTATTCTTTTCCTGCCTTTAAAATGGTTCTTGTTTCAAGTAGCTATATCAGGGATTTTTTTACTTGTTTGGACTACTGTCCTATATCTGTCCCTCTTCTTCCTATATCTGAATTTTATACCCTAGCTCATTCACTATAAATGAATCAAGAGTATTGCTAAGCATACACAGAAAAGTTTTCTCATTAAATTCTTATTAGATTAGTAGAAATCACTGAGGTGTGTACAGTCAATATATTAGTAACATACCCAGCTTTCAGCTCTTTCACAGTGATTTAGTGACCCTTTGAGATTTTTCTTTAAGGCAAGTTTCTCCTCCCTCAAACTCTCTTGGAAAAACTTTTAACATGTGAAAGCAGCTTTTCAATGTTAACTTTTTTCTTTTACAAAAGTCAGTATGTAGAACACAATACACAGAAACAGAATTCAATATATTAGAAAGGAGCTTACTGTATTATGTAAGGAACAATGAATTCGGTAATTATGATCCAGTAACTGCTCTACAGCACTTGACCTGAAAGAAATGCAAGCTTAGAATAAAAATTGAGCTTTAATTAGGTTTCTTGACTTGATTCATTGTTAATCTTTACTATCAAAAACTGTAACATCTACATAGAGCTGTTCTTTTTAAACAGCTGCCTTGTTTTTTACTAAAGAAAAAAACTTGTGACCTCAGCATAAATCCTCCATCATGGTTTACCCCAGACTGTGCTGTCATGTGCGTTAACAGTGCTGTGCATTTACACCGGAGAAATGCTTAGCTGAACAGGCTTTCAAACTTTGAAAAGATGTCCTTTAACAGAAGTTATAGAACCACAGAATCATAGCATGGTTTGGGTTCAAAAGCACCTCAAGATCATCCAGTTCCAACTGCCCTGCCATGGGCACACACACCTCACGCTAGACCAACCTGGCCTTTAACACTGCCAGAGATGGAGCATTTAGCACTTCTTTGGACAACCCATTCCAGTGCCTCACCACCCTCACAGTAAAGAACTTCTTCCTTACATCTAACTTGAACTTCCCCTGTTTAAGTTTGAACCCACTACCCCTTGTTCCATCACTACAGTCCCTAATAAGGAGTCCCTCTCCAGCCTCCTTGTAGGCCCAAGTTACTCACTTAAATGCTGCGGAGAGTGTCTTGTTTTTCCTAACAAAGGCTATTCTTACCAGACCATCCCACTCCTGAAATTAAAAATGTCAGAATTTACACAGAGGAACATGCAGCTATTACAAACAAGTCACTACTGACAACTTCAGAACAATAATATTG
Source organism: Psilopsiagon aymara (assembly GCA_024733675.1). NCBI lineage: Eukaryota > Metazoa > Chordata > Aves > Psittaciformes > Psittacidae > Psilopsiagon > Psilopsiagon aymara. Next base: position 3,524 of record JANRGW010017061.1, on the reverse strand, counting down.
AACATATTAAAATTTTCCTGGAAAGTATCTTTCTAAAAAATGCAAAACCAGTCCTGATTTGGACAAAGCAAACAAAATGGAGGACAGAATTCTTCACCCACAAAAACCTTTGAACTGTTCTTGAAAACCTTGAAATTGTTTCATGTGCTGAAAACAAACGTAATCGAAGACTACCTGGCTAACCTTGGTGAAGGCTGAAATAGTCCTGAAAATCAAAGCATTTTCATAGAATCACAGAATGGTTTGGGTTGGAAAGGACCTTAAGATCATCTAGTTACAACCTCCCTGCTATGGGCAGGGACACCTAGGGACACTAGACCAGGTTGCTCATGCCCTGTCCAACCTGGTCTTGAACACTTCCAGGCATGGAGCATTCAGTGCAATTTTAAGACTACTATCCTGTAGGCACTCGCCTGAAGATAAGCCTCCTCATAAGCCTGTGATCATAACCAACAAAGTTATCAGCCTGAAGGGTCTTTGGGAGATAGAAACCACCATGAAAAGGGCATTATTACAAGCAACTCTCCAACTGACATGGAGACAGCATCTCAGTCTTGTCAGAAATAATGTAAATAAAGCTGGACCCGAACTGATTGTGTCACATTCAGGTAACGTCCCAGTGCAAGCCTGATCAACAGAGGGGTAAGTATTTTGGAATTACGTAAATGCCAATGAGAAGTGGTACTTAGTAAAAACAGCACATGGAACTGAGTAGTAAGTGAAAAGCAAAATCAAGTATTACCACTAGTGTGCTACGTTGTTGTAGATGCTCACCTGGAAGTTGACAGGTGGTGGTGGGTTCTTTGGCTCTATTCTGACAACACTGGATTCCACTTTGGGAGGAGGCCTGAAATTGTTCTTTCCAACCTGTTAGTCAGGAGAAGTGAGGCAGCTGTATGAATAAGCAGCAAATCCCCACATTTCTAGAAACATTCTTCTGTCTTTGGTAGCTCTGTTAGCTATTGCAAAATGATGTACCTTCATCAGATGATCCACTCGAGCTAGTAACTGAGTATTAATAGAGAGTCTGCAGTATAGTTTAGTTCCTGGTTTGGCAACCAAACGAAGTGCAAATTCCCTTTGAAACATAAGTATTGCACACCTGAGAATAACAGAAGTGAGAAAATTAATTCTAAATAATCAACTTCTACACCAAAACCCAACTAACACACTTGGGAAGTACTGTATTTGCCTTAAAGACAACAGAATTTGATTCTGTATACTGATGAGTGAATCAGGATCAAAGAGGAGGTTAGTCTCAAGAGTTTTGTGCCTGATTATAACTAATCTTTGAATAATTCTATGATGAGTCCTTCAAATCCAAACTCTCCAAGCTCCAAAACCTGACCAGTAATGTCACTAATGTTAGCACTTCAGGGAAAGAATTCAAGAACTCATGTGCACTGAACAGCACACAGAACTACCTGAGCAGTTACATTTTCAAACCAGGCAAAGGAAGTGTCTTAGCTTTGATCCTACCTTTTTCACTCCTCCTTTCTCAGGTAAGAAGACATCTGAAGCGCTACAATGCCCTACTTATCCCTGGAGTAACAATTAGTTATATTACTAGTGTCAAGAAGTCCAACTCCGGTTTCGTCAACTAGACGCTCACTGACACCAAGACTAAGTTTTCCCCTCATACTCAATACATTGCCATAAACTAATTTCCAGGCATTGGCAGATTTTGTATTATATAAAATTTTGGGTGTGGCCCCGATCCACCAAACTGATATTTTAGAAACAAGACAATTTGATGTGTGAACATTTTAAAGCTATTTTATTTTCTATCAGGTAACACAGAGCTCTGTTCTTCCACATACCTGAAAAAAGGTCTATGAAGCAGCAACTTGAAAACAAAAGGTGAAGAAATCTGAAAAAAGAGCAATAGTGTTAGTACAATTTTTCAGCAATTATCATTCAGAAAGAAAAAAGTTTTGCCACACTGTTTAGCCATACCTGGTAGGGCAAGTTAGCCACGCATGCATCAAAGAACGGCAAATCTGTTTTCAGGACATCTCCAACCCTGATTTCTAGTTTGTTTGCCAGACTCCTGGGGAAAATATGGTGCAATTATCCTCAAAGAAGCATGCTGTGACAGTTTCTGCCAATGCAGCTTCACTGTTTTAAGAGCTCACTATTTCCACTTTTGATACTCACGTGCCCTGCACTCTCTTCTGAAGTTCACCAACAAGTCTAGGGTCAATTTCACAAGCAATAACCTGAAAACAAAGTATATCATTGCAACTTTATATAATCTCTCCTGGCTGGGATTAAAATTTCAACGGCAAAAAAACCTCTGTATCTATTGGTACAGGTTTAAACCATCCTATTAGTCTATGCACCTTACTTCTCCAAAAACATGCAAGCCCTATCACATAAACAGGTAACAGCAATATAGTTTGATAAAACCATACAAGATTTACACAACAGCTAAAAAAAAATTGAAATTATGCAAAGGTTAAGAAAAATATTCATAGAGTAATTCTACTTATTCTAATCAAGCACGTGAAGACCCTTCTGCTTGCCACAGTCTAAGCCACAATGTGGCTGGAGCTTGGGAAGGTGTGCGTGTGGCGGATTCACACTTACTTTCTTAACTTTCTCTAACATTTTTACTGTCAGGTTACCAGTTCCTGGGCCCACTTCCAGAATGACATCTGTACGTCGTAGGGCAGCCTAAGAACAAATGAAACTGCAGTTATTTTTCTAGGACTGATTTCAAGCAACCTTTTAATTTCAAGACAAAAGGTACATGCAGCTCACTAAAAAGCTACAATAACCTAGCAGAGGTGCATGAACATAATTAAGGGAGTGACAAGAGGGAAAAGCTAAGAACAAGAACGTCCCAATGCTAATTTATGAAAGATCTTTCGCAAAGCGTACAAAAATAGAAATAACCACCGCGTCAGGAAAAAAGCTGCATGGAAAGGCAGTAACTGCAGCACAGAAGGTAAGCGTCCCCATAGGCTGGGAAGGCCGAAGCCCGGGAAGCGGGCAGAGCTCATGGCAGCAAACGCTTGGCCGGCTCTGCCCGGCGCATCCCCAGCACCCAGACCCGCTCCCGGCCGCGCCGTCAGCCACCTTCTCGATGATGCTGTTGACGACGAGGGGGTTCTTCAGGATATGCTGTCCGGCACCGGTGTTGAACAGGATGCCTAAGGCAGAAAGCGGCGTCACACCCGCTGCGAGGAGCGCCTCAGCTTAGCTGCGCCGTGGGCACCGGCGCTTCCCCCGCCTCACACCGCACTCCCCCGGGCCCGCCGGCGGCACCGAGACCTCACCCCCGCAGGGCTGAGCGCAGGCCGCGCCCGGGCGGCAGTCCTGGCCATGGCCTCCATCCTCGCCCCAGCCTGCACTCACCGGAGGCGCGGCCCTCCCCGCGCTCCTGCCGCCGCCGCTTCCCCGCCCGCACCTTGGACATGGCTGCAACACCGCCCCGCACCACCCCGCTCCCCGCACACGTGCCGCGCGGCACTACGACTCCCGTCCAGCACCGCTTCGGGCCGCAGCGACACGGGGCACAG
>JANRGW010017060.1:0-26783 GCA_024733675.1 Psilopsiagon aymara | reverse complement strand
GTCTTGAGTTTACCTTCATCTGTGCTCTGCATCGGGGGTGGGTGGGGGGGTGGGTGGTGGTGGTGTTGAGCCCCTTTCATGCCCCAGGCTGTTAAGATGAAGTTTTGTGCTGCTGAAGAAGCAGCCAGACTTGGAAGTTCTTTGTGGGGTTTGATGTTGCTATGTAGGGACTTGGAACTAGAAGTCATTAAGATTTAGACAAAATAAAAGTTTGTTTTCTAATCTGCAATGGAGATATAAAACATGCAGAAATTAAAGTGGGGGTTTGGGGGGGTTGGTTTTTTTCTTTTTGTTTTTGGTATGGTTTTTGTTTTGTGGGTTTTTTTAAGATTTAAAAAGAAATGCTACAGCCCTTCTTATGATGCACAAAGTGTTTTATAGTTTTATAGTTTTATAGACTGCTTCCTATGCAGGACTGAATGAGAACCTTGTGTACGTTTATGCTGCTGTATGCTTTCTTCCTCCTCTGAAAGTACCTTCTTCATACACGTGATCCATCTACACTATCATGTGTGACAACATGTTCCCCCATGTCATGGAGAGTTCTCGCATGCATGATTGTGATTGCTAAACGACAACACCTGACACTGGTGATCACCTTCTTTATTATTTTGAGTGCATAGAATGAATGAGGCCTTCTAGAAGTTAGCTCATACTTTAAGTGAGAAGGAAGCTAAATTTATTAGCACCCAGAGGAATCATTGGGAACTGGTAGCCTTTTGCAATTTAGTCTCTGTGAAGAGGTTACAGACACTTCTGCAAGCGTACAAGAGATGTGCTATGTTTGGCATTATTTTAGGTTGAATGCCAGCTAATTAATCATCTAGCAAAGATGCTTTATGAGCATTATCAGATTTCCAAAATTAAACAACTACTAAATATGTAGTATGATTTACAGTTTATGTTGATTTTTATTTTAATGCAGTTGTTCTTTGCAGGATATTTTGCAAGAGAAGATCTTTTTCCCAAGAAGTGTTGCAGGCTTTCAGCAAGATGCTAACAAGGAGGAAAAGTTCATTACATCTCCTTGAACTTTCATAATGAGAATATTGAATTAAATGGTAGAGGAAATAAAAATCTGATGTCAGCCTGGGGAAAACAATTCTGTGTGAATATCTCACAAAATTGATGCTTTGTTTTTTCTTGCTTCTTCCACTCATCTTTGAGTTTATAACTTCTAAGTAAAACATGGGGGAAAAATGCTTTATTTTTGAAAATGATGCTTGCCTCCCTAACTCTTTACCACAAAAGTTACCTTCATCTGATTTGTCAAGAATAACTTTTAAAGAAAGCAAACCAAAATCAACCAAAGACATTTCTGCAATTGGTCAGATTTGATTTTTTTTGGCATAAATCAGAGTAATAACTATGGATTAGTTATTACAATATACACTATCCAAATCAAGTTTTCCCTATTTTTTTTTCCTGATATATCTTAATGACAAATGGGACTTATATCTTAAAAGTGGGTCACTCACTATTTTATAGTATAAGAAACAAAATGTCAGAGAAGATGGGAATATTTAGAAGTGGAAAGTATAGTGTGTTTTGGTAATGTTAAAACTGCATCAGTTTCTGATGAACAGCAGAACATTTATTTTTGTTTTATTCTTGAGGCTGATTCACCATCTAGTTTTCACGTGGCTCGGAATGAAACGAAGGTTTTATTTTAAGAACAAAAGGCTGCATAGAGGTCTGACTGGTGCTGATTTTAAACTTCAAATTAATGAAAACATTTCCAATTCTGGCACAAATGATGTTTAAAATCAAACTACTTTGGGGAAGTAGCCAAATTCTGAATTTTGCTGGCATCTTACAGAGCTTCCACAAATAATAATTCATGAAGGTTTTTTGCATGCAGAGTGAAATAGAAGACTTTGGAAGATTTTGGAGATTTCCTACAACTAGATCCAAATTCACCATGCGCTCGTGAATTGGCACAATTTTGGGTGGTTACTGGAGAGAAGTTAAATTGCCTGTGCATGCTTACAAATATGGAAATGGCCTCTCAGGAGGGTTCTGAACCTCAGCATAAGCTTGTCTTAGTACTTTTCATGCAGAAGCCTTGGCATATGTTGAGGGTTAATAGAAGAATGAGTTCCCTGTGCCCTTGGATTGACACCTTACATTACAAACTCACTTTATGAAATGGACTTAGGAAAACATAAGAACTTGCTGACACTTAGTAAGCACTGTGAGCTTTGGTGATCTAACAAACAAATCCAGCAGGGTTTAGGAAAAAACCTTATTAAAGACCACTGAAGTTTGGGCAGGTGGAGAGGAAATCTAAAGAAGCAAGAGAGAAACTAAGAGATTTTCCCTTGAAATTTAATGAAATGAAGCAGAACAGGCATTTTCCTGTGGGAAGGAAAGAAAAAACAAACAAACAACTTCGCTGCTCACAGGAAGACTTTAAATGGGTAAGAGTTTCGAATTTCAGTAGAGGGAGGGAATTTAGGGACTAATGAATAAAGTAATAATGTAAGATGTTTGAAAATTAGTGTGGTGGAAATGAAGTCAGTTCCATTCCCTGCACTTGTATGTCCCATTATATCTTTATCCTAGATTTCAGAACGCAATTTGTAATGCATGTCAGTTTACTGGTCTAAACCACTTTATAAGAATGGGGTGTTTACAGAAGCCACTTGTAGTGTGATTTAGAGTGGTTTACAATTGGACTGGATGATCTTAAAAGGTTTTTTCCAACCTAAGTGATTTAGTAATTAACTAAAAGCATTACCTGCTGGAAAACTTCAAGAGTGTTACCACAGTGTTGTTTTGATTCAGCTGTAAAACTTTGAAGTAAAAACATTTCTAGTTATACCCTGGCTCCAGTTTTCATCTGCTTTAAAAATTTTGAGTATGACACAAAGGAAAAGTAGGGCAAGTTGCAAAAACCTGGATTTTCTTGAAAATTTTTACCTTTCTGCTGGTGCTTAGTGTCAAACTGATGGTAAAAGTCCAGAGACTTATAAAAATTAGCATTATTTACTTGAAGTGAAAAGCCATGGGTCTGATTTGCCATTTTAAACATTTGCATGGTTTCAGACTTTACCTGAGCAGCTCTTGGCATAAAGAAGGGCCTCTGAAATGCGATTCAAACCCATCTGGGGTTGTAGTTTGAAAAAATGTAACGGTGTCTTTGAAACTTTCAATGATACAGTAAGTCATCACACTTCAGCCTCCACTAAGGAAAGTAAGAAGGAATGGGGGGGACTGAAGCTGGTGAGGTCAGCATCGTTGTGTGCTGCCATGTATCTGCTAATTTTGGTGAATTGTGCCTTTTAGAGAACATCTCATCTCTGGCATCTTGCTTTTAATGGCCAGTTGTACGGCCAGACTGAAGAAAGAAGGTGGTGTGTGACTGCCCTCCTAATACTCTTAGGTTGACTGCAAAACCTGCTGACAGCTCTGAAGAAGCAGACAGGATCACCCACAGCATATTACTGCTTCTTGTGGTGTGGTTGTCCATCATCTGGTGAAAGCTGGAGCTGTCTCTCCTCTTGGGTTCTGTTTATTTGTGGGAGCTAGAGTCTGCTAAGAACTGCAAGTCTCACTATCAGGTAGTGAAATGGGATAGATCCATGGATTTCTGTTTGGAAATTGCTATGTACACTGGCTTGGGACAGGACTGTGCTAATTCGTTTTCCTTCCTCTTTCTTTTTTCTTTTTCTTTCCTTTCTTCCTCTTTTCATATTCTTTCTCATGATCTTGTACTTGTGAAAGTACAGCTGAGTACTTGGTGGAATTAGATATGTTGCCCATTGTCTCCCCTAAAAAGGGAAGGAGAGGACTTCTCTGCCCCTTCTGGGCTGTGTGATGCTCAGCTGATGAACAGCATTTCTGAAGAGTTTCATTTCCTGTCGCTGCAGGAGGAGTGACTTTAGTCAGAAAATAAACACAGAATAAATTTGGCGAGCAAAGGCAATTTTCTGTTTTTAGAGAAAATAAAAATATCTTTGTGACTCTGTGCTCTTATTAGCAGTATATGTGGACCTTCAAGGTTCCATTGCTCAGCATAATAGATATTGTCAATTATTTTGGGGTTTTGTTAGATTGCAAATGGACTTGAAGTGAGCATTGTGAAGTGAAGCTGATTGTTTCTTTCTTTCAGGCAGTTGTCCAGTCTTCCTCAGCTGGTGAGAGTAGATGACTCAGGCTTAACAGGATATGGTGTTAGATACCTGTAGTTGGCTGATTTGAATTTGGCCCAGGTTAGTAATGCTTGAAGTCATTACCATCTGTCTGTTGTGCAGTGACCTATATAAAACTTGGTGATATTCTTAGTCCAATTTTTAGTAGACAGGTGTCCACATCATGAAAACTGGCACCAGTATCAAGTTTGTTGGTTGTCTTAGCAGGGATTATTGATGACGAGCAGACAAAGGAACAGTAATCTCACTTCTAGAAGTATGGTTTTTATTTTCAGGGCTCATACATGCTGATGGGTGAACATATGTAGAGACAAAGGTTATTTTGTGCTGCTGTGTTTGTCTTTTGGTAGAGAATATAGCCCATGTGTTTGAATTCCATGTGTTTGAGTTAATTTTTTAAAAATGCCCTATCTAGCTGTTCTGGCTTCCTAACAGAAATCTTACATACAGTATGTGTCCTCAGCTGTTCTTTCTGATAGGATGAAATGAGAGCACATTTTGTATGATGGCTTTTTTTTTTAACTGAAAGAAAAGAAAAAATTAAAAAAGAAAAAAAAGAGGGACTAACCCTGTTCAGGCAGCAAGAATTTGGAAAAAGGAAACACCAAATCTGTCACGTGTAGTTATATTTAAAGAAATTAATCTGTAGCAAATACTTTTCTTCTTTGAGATGTAGCTGTAAGAACTGATGTAATATAATTTCATGTAGTTTATGTATCCTGGGACTGATCCCATAATAGCAGAAATAACTGCACTTAGCATTTAAATTGTACTTCATGTGTTGAAAGCTTTGTATAGGCTTGTTTGCTAATGTTCCTGATTGGTTGTGTGACTCTTGATGGCAAAATTTGCAATATAGAGAAAGCCTGTGCAGGATTTGACTGTTTACATACAGTGGAGATTTCTGCAGTGACAGTTGCCTATGGAGACGCGGGGATAATGGAGCCCAACGTCTTTCACTAGTAGCTCTGCCGCAGTTCAACCCATATATTGGCATAGAATGCATGGGAGAGCTGTCTTAGGTACCTCTTCACAGGGTTAGGGCCTGGCATCACTTCTTCAGCCCACATGTAGCATCTCTGACACTGAACTATTCTGGCTTTTTGCAGGGCTTGCTTTTAATCCTGTGCGATCTTCTTTAAATTGTATTATCTTGCAAGCAGTGATTCAGACTTAACTGTTCCCACTGCAGTGTGTAGGACTCTCCTCCTCTTTCATTGACATAAAAATACACACCAGTGTGTTATAAATAGTTCTTCAGTGTTCCTGAAGATTTATATTTGATAGGTGCTTTCTGAACATCTATTGAGGGATAAGCCCAAATGGTCATATTTAAAGTTAATTGGCCTTTTTACAACTCACTGCATTTTATTGCCAGTAATAGAGTGTTAAGGGTTCTAATAGGATCTTCTACTTGCAGAGCCTGGGTTGATTAAGTGGTGCAACATATTCCTTTCAGAGAGCCGCTTAAATCACCAGTAAAAGTAGGTTAGGTGACTGCAGATCACCTCCTCGTTGACAGGAATTCCCACAATTAATAATAGTTAAGAAAAGCATAACGAATAAGGAGCATGACTCACTATTTGTACCCCCGCTATTGTTACCAACTAGAGTTATGTTTTCTTCTAGAACAAGAAAATAAGGGATAGGTTTTGGAGTTGCCACAGGTACTCCAGGGTTGGCATTAAGTACTAGGGTGTGCTAGAAAATCCAAGATTTGGCCTTAACAGTGGTGAACTAACAATGCAGGTGAAAGACGTGGAGCACAAGTGGGCTGCAGTTGAAGAAAAAGAATTAGGGAGATAATCAGCTTCACTATCTCTTGCTGCTGTCATCACTCCTAACAACCATTTTACTGTTTGACCAAGGTTTTTAAAGCAAAGTGAGGATTTACATGTCAGTACAAAATGGATAGCTGTTACGATGCCCAAAATATTTCTAGATCCTTATTCATCTGCCATTTTCTAGTGGCCTAAAATGTGATTTTAACATTTGTTTTGTCACTGTACTTCCATCATGTCAGGCAAGCAAGCAAAGTAAACTTTAATTTTGACCTTATTTTGTGGCTTCATTATTGTCAGAGAATTCCTGCTTCCTTCTCTCTCATGGGACTTACTAATAACTAAAAGTTTGAGAGCAGAATTGCAGTTAATGTAAGAATGAACTCAAGCATAGCTTTAGTCCTGTGCTCCTGCTACAGGCTTTCTAATAGATTTAAGTTATTGACTTGCTGGTTTGGAAATTAACTTCTTGATCTTAGCTGTCCCCTTCTTTCTGAGAAACTCTGAAAAATGAACTTGCAAAAAGCCTCTGAACATTTATTACTCATGAAGCTGCAATCATTTAATAAAACAAAAGAAATTAATGCCTAAGGAGAGGCAGCTTATGCCTGCAGGAAAAATCTGTACCTTTGCCCAATTTGATATTATTATAAAATCACAGTGTTCTCTGAGCTACAGAAAATAAGATATTGCCAGAGTAAGGCAGTTAAAGGTTTGAGGAATATCCATATTTAGTTTCTTAAAACTAACAAATAAAGCAGTTTCTGAAAGGGATTCAGGAACTGAGTGCAATATTCCTTCATTTCCTTGTCAGAGCTACATGGGAAAATGACTTTTTCATTTTTCTAGAACTTTGATTTCATAAATATTTCAAGTTCAAGTGAAATAAATATTTATATATTTAAACCAAACCTAGATAAATTACAGTCTTGTGATTATTGGAGGTCAGATATGATTGGATCTTTTCTATTTCTATGTACAAGTATGATTGGGCTTTTCTTCCGTATTTTCCAATGATACAGAAGAATGTCTTCACTTTTGGTATCTTGACAGCTCTAGTATGAGTTTTTCCAATCTCTTGGAGCTCTTCTGCTCTCCAAAAATAATTATATTCAGGAGATGTCACTGGACTATGTTATCAGTAAAATGAGTGGTCTTAAACACTCACGAATTTCCCTGACCTAATGAACACTTCATTATTTGTAGAAGGAGCACAGCTTCCATTTGCCATGTTTAGAAAGCAACCTATTGCAAAACAAACAGGACAGTATGAAAGTGTGTTATCTGGAACTCGGGAGTTTCTTCTTAAAGCCTCTTCAAGACAGTCATGCCAAACTGTCCACCTTTCCAGGTACCACTGAACCATCAACTCTTGTGGGTGAATTTCCTTCAGATTTTATGTCATAAAAATGTCTTTCTGTGAAGCTGTTAACTTCCAGCAAAGTTGGTTTTTGACATTTAGCTTAAAAATTCATGGCTGTTCTTCTCTATGAAACTTGCAAACCTTTTACTGAAATAATTTTACATGGCTTTATTTTACTTTTTTTTCACAGTTTGACACTTGTTCTAGGTGCAAGAAGCATGGGTTCCCTGTTTTCCAGTTGCTTATTTCTTTTTCTCCTTTTGCCATTAGATTTGGTGATGCCTGTCAACAGAATTTTATTTTAATATTGTTTTTTATTCCATAGAGAGAAACAGATACTAACAGTCTTAAGTCATCCTTTCATTCTTAGATTGTAAATACTATGATAATGCCTGAATTAGGAGACTCCAGCCAATTATTCCCTATAGAAGTTTGAGCTGTAGGGGTTTAGAAACTGTGGTTATGAATTTGTAGATCATGTTGGGTTTTCTTTCCAAACAGATATGTTTATGATGTGAGTTAATTATCTAAATTAAACCGTTAGCTAATGCTTTGATTACAGAGTTATCATAATAACTGGTAATGATTAGCAGCTTTCTAGCCTTTTACACTAGGAACAGACCTAAATTCCAGTGAAATTAGTTAGTGAATGTGTTCTTTGGCTTAAGGGGGACTGTCAAGTGAATGTCCATCTGAAATTTCAAGGTGTTTTGTCCTGTCGTAAAGGAAATTATATATTAAAATGAATCTGCTTTCTCTGATGATTGATATGCCATATCCAGCTGTGAAAGTGCAAGGCCACTGCTTGGAGCACTCGTAACAGTGTCTGAAGTTAACACCAGTCCTTTCATGACAGGCTTTGTAATAGCATGTGCACCTAGGTTCAAACCCTCAAAAAAGCTTAGCTATTAAATTTTTATTTATATTGTTAATATTAAAGCACTTAAGGACGTCTCAGGATATGGATGCCATTCTTGATCCTGAATTACTGAATTGTCCAGTGCATGGCATGCTAATATCTGTAGTCCCATTATTACCAGTAGGACCAAATGTTAGTAATAAATGCCTTTGAGAATCTGGATTTCCTGAATTCAGTGCTTGTTGTTAATTAGCATGGTGTTTTCAGTGAGCCTTTTCATTCTTTGGCATCTGCTTTCTTATCCGTTGAGTCAACACTGTTTTTCTGGATGGGGATTTGCATGGAAATTCTGCTTTTGATTTACTTACGTGGTAAAGGTAATTGGGCAGCTCTTGTTATTAGAGACTTATCCGAAATGACCTGTGTTTGCATTTTGCTCTTGCTTGTCCACAGAACTCTCAAAGCAGTAACTGTTCACACACCAGGATCCTTTATGGGAATTGTTGACCTGCAAAATTCAAATTTTTTTGCTCACTTCCTTTTCATACCTTAGGTCCCGTTACTGAAGTCAAAACAGATATATATGTCACCAGTTTTGGACCCGTTTCTGATGTAGAAATGGTATGTATTTCTGGGATTCAAATGCCATTTCCTGGTTCTGAGAAACCATTAACTGCACTGAGGGGGGATTGCTTCATTTGTACTGTTCTGCCAATCATGCAAAGTAGGCAAGATTAGTAACAGCTTAATTTACAGGTTATAATGAGATACATCAGGCCTGATTCTGGTCACGCTTTCTCTGGGTTTTGGTTGGCTTAAGGAATTCAGATCATAGGATTTAAAACAGGCTGGTGTAGAGGCAGAATCAGGCCTTATGGGGAGCATCTAAGTCAGTCTACTGTGAGGAAAATGTGTAATATCTTTGAAATTGCTTTTCCTTTGTGAAGCTTGTGTTATTCTCAGGTGAATAATAATAGCATCATTTCACAAATACTTGTTGATATTTTCAGTTCAGATGAATACTCTTTGCTGATCTTAGTGCCCCTTTCAGCATTGCTTTCAGCAAATGTTTGACTGAAAAGAGTTTTCATAAGTGTCTGCAGATATTAAACATCAAAGTGACATGCATGAAATAGTCACAGAGGAGAAATGTTACATTTGCATGTACTAGTTTTTGTGCCTGAATAGCATCTGCATTCATTTGAGGTCAAACCCAGCAGAATGCTCATCAGCTTCTATAATCCAGTGGTATAACCTTAAATCATACAGTAGTTTCTCTTTTTATGAATATCCAAGAAATCCCATGGATGTAACATAACCATATCTGCTGAACTGAACTTCTTTAAGGGAAAGACAGTTTTGAGACAGCAACTTTCTTCCCATACAGTGCTGTTGTGCACTTTGTGGTGCACCTGATTTGGTGCTATCATGTGGAAAGATATGTGATAGCAAGAGATTTTTTTTCAAGGGTTACATTCATAACAGCCTTCTCATGCTGAAATGCATCTTACTTCCTCAGTGGTTGTCATGTAAATTTATGTTACTGTTCAGTGTCACAGGAGATATGAGAATCTGGTCCCAGGGAAATCCAGTAATATGTGCCTCAGATTTAAACTGGGGGCTGCACAGCATCTCAGGTTTCATTGAAGTATTTGATGTGCTGCTGCATGGGAAATTATTAGTTATATTGGAGAAGGCAGGAGTGAGAATATGGACTGAAGGTATGTAAGAAGGTGGCAAAAGGAAAGTTTACAGCTGAGGCAAGTCAGGGATCCAGAAACTGGCTTTGGAATCATAGAATCATATAATAATTTAGTTAATGTATCCATTAGTGACCCAATGTGATCTGAATGTGGCTGCACTCATGAAACTTGTTCAAACAGTGAAAAGTGGCAGTCTCGGTACAGGGAATGATCAGAATGTCTTTTTAGAGCTGGGTTACTTTGGTTCCCATTGTAATAAAAACAATTTAAATGTTATATTACAAAATCTTGTATTACAAAATTTGCCACGTAGAAGCTAATAACAGAAACTGCTACTTATGAGCTACAGCAGCAAGAAATGAGACTAGATAACGCTTTTCATAGATTAAGTATAAACCAAAGTGGAGGATGCAGCCGTGGAAGACAGACATAATTTCGAGATGCGTTACATTAGTAGATATTCCTCCTTAGCGGTGAGAGCTGATATGGCCATACAAGTAGTTTCTAAGGTAACATCAAGCAGAAGAATTTCAAATAAAGTCAGAAAGCACTGGCTTAACAAGAAATCTAAATGTAAGTTAGAAAGGAGTTAAAGGTTTTCCTAAGCCACATGATGACCCTTTTTGTGACATGCTTTAGCTTCCCAAGATGAGAAATGCATTCCTTTTCCATTCGTTCACATGATTTCCCATGATGTGCCTGTGTCTACAGTTCTGTAGTTGTTGTTTGCACGCTTTCTTTGGAGCTTTCTGAGGAATTTACTGGGATACTTATGTAGACTTACATAGTTAAAACCAAATGTGTATATATGTGAGAGTATATATGATTTATTATCCATGTTTTGTGAGCATGGCAAAGGAAATATTTAACTTTCCTCAGTTAAAAGCCTATTTTCTATGAGTTGAAATTAAATTTTCTTTCCAAAATTTAAAGTGGAAGTAATTGCTTATTACAATATTTTTAATTTAGCCTGCAGCAGAAGATCCATGGATGCCTTTTCTTTAAGAATTTATTGACGCTTATTATCAGACATCATTTTGTTTCTGGTCATGTGCTTGATTACAGATTTAGTTGCCCTCTTTCTGCAACCCAATTAGATAAATTATTCCCTAATGATTAAATATGTGTAGCAATTTATTGATATGACTAATGTGGATATGATAATATGACTAAGGAGAACATAACACACCTCAATTGGTGTAGATATGTTTGTATGGTGGACTTAGTATTTTCTTTACTATTCATTTCTTTGCTTCTGAGGGATTTCTTTATTTACAGGAAACACAAGCAAATGTGATCTTTGTTTTTCTGCTAATTTAATACAGGAATATACAATGGATGTTTTCTTTCGTCAGACATGGGTAGACAAAAGATTAAAATATGATGGCCCTATTGAAATTTTAAGACTTAACAACTTGATGGTTTCGAAGGTGTGGACTCCTGACACTTTCTTCAGGAATGGGAAAAAGTCTGTTGCACATAATATGACAGCCCCAAATAAACTCTTCAGAATAATGAGAAATGGCACCATCCTTTACACAATGAGGTATTTCACCTGTTTGTTTGGCTTCTTACAATTATTGTATGCAAAAGTTATGCTGCCTAGACAAAATGGCAACCAGAGACTATTTAATTTGTTCCATTATAGGCTTACAATAAGTGCAGAGTGTCCCATGAGATTAGTGGATTTTCCCATGGATGGTCATGCTTGTCCTCTCAAATTTGGGAGTTGTAAGTTGCAATTATAAAATTTCTTGTAACTACAGAATTTAAATAGTAGAAGTAGATTTTGAGCAATTACTAAACTTTCTGAATATTGATAGACAATCCTTATGCAGACAAAACTCCTGTTAACTTCCTTGGGAATTTTATTTAGGGCCTCAAAAATTAAATCCAGGCAGAGAATTGAAAACTGGGCAGTGATTCAGCTACTACCCCACTATTCTGGCTACACAGCAGCTTGAAATACCTAGTTGTTCTTGGTTCTTAGGGAGATATTCAGTGAAGTGTGAGATTTCTAGAGAAGAAAATGAGGGTGGATCTATCTCAACTTACGACAGTCAGGTGAAAGGTACCTAGGGAAGGAGGTTATTTGATTTTCTCTGCACATTGACATGCTATGGTAGATGTGTAGGTTATGTGCAGAGATTTGATCTCTACTCTTGGCCTGTAACAGGATCCTTCATGGCAAGTTTAGACTAGATAATTTTTAGACTGGTGAAAAGAATCTTAGTGCAGGTAACTTTCCTTTTCTGCTTTGAAGACAGACAGAGATTTTTGGATAATCTCCAAACTCTGACTAGCAGGAACATTTTGGGACATACTGCTTAACAACCGAGGTAGTTATGATTCCCCAGTATGAATTCACGGCAGAGACCTCTGAGACTGCCTGGGGGTGTTTAGTGCACTACATTAACTATCTGGTCACTCTTTTAAGCCTCTTCAGTCGTGGACCTCTGCTTTACACTCCCACATGGTCAGTGCCTAGATATTAATCTGTTTTCCTTGACCCCAGAGTGGTGAAGTTAGAAATGGCTGGAAGCTCCTCATAGAACTTCCTTAGCATAAATTTAGCTTACACAGCTGGGTAGTCAGCTAAAAGGGGGATTTAAAGACACTGCTCTGATGAGGTTTTTCATCCCTCTTATGGTGAGACTGGAGACCAGGTGCTGCCGGATCTGGCTTGGTATCAGCTTGGTATCAGCTGTTCTGTACAGGAGCTTCAGTAGCGGGGGCTTCTCCACAGGCATATTTCTTCAGGCAGAATCACCAGTCACCAGAAATTGTGCTTGACACTAACCTGATATTTTCCTCAGTGAAACTTGAAATAAGATGTAGCCATTTCAAATGCAAGACTGATTTAATTTAATTGTAACAGGAGTTTGGACTGTGTAGGGATTGAATGCTAGTCGTAAGTTATGTCTTTTGTATTAAATGTATAATGTTTCTTTGGGTGTGCTTATTTTTGGGCTATTGTGATTTTTTTTTTACTGATCTTTGGTTCTGGCAAATATTTTAAACACAAGTTTAAAATATTTAGACGCAAGTTTAAAATATTGAATTTTTTAGTATACTGTACTTTTTAGTATATAATATACTATAGTTTTTAGTATAATCATCCTTTTCTGTAAAGAAATGTGCACCTAGTCTCCGAAATGTATCCTCCTTATGCACATTCTATTTATAAATTAGTATATTTTAATGATAAAAATTTCTAAAGTAATTTAATGATAAACTTTACATGCCCAGTAAGGACTAATCCAGAAAGAACTCATGTTTAGACTTCACATTCACAGTAAATTTGTGTATGACTCTTGACGTATGACTTTAGCTGCTATTTATTCTCCTCTGAGGGTGGCTTTTGGGGCTACTCTATTATGAAGGGTATCTTCTAAAGTTGTTAGTGGGAGTTTTACTGTTCAGTTTCAGTAGGTTTCGATTGGGCTTTTTGTAATGTGTGAGAAGTTTCCTACTTACACAAACTGATGCTGTGTTGTAGATGCTTATCCAAAGAGTGAAATGATTTATACCTGGACAAAAGGACCTGAGAAGTCAGTAGAAGTTCCTGAGGAGTCTTCCAGTTTAGTTCAGTATGACCTTCTTGGGCATACGGTATCCACTGAAACCATTAAATCTATTACAGGTAGGAATCTTGTTAGTAAAAATCAACTTCAGGTAAAACTTGTCCTGTAACATTGTCCAAAGCCTCTTTCTTTCCTGCTTGTAAGGTGTTCTACTGAATGTTGTAGGGTATAGATGAAGGGCTGAGGGCATAAATCTGAATTAGGTTTCTGTCCTTCAGATTTACATTTGCAGATTCATTGCAGTAGATTGCAATGGTCTTTCAGAAAGCTAGAATGAGATCATTACTCCAAGAGACAAAATGAGCATTTAATCACTGCTTAAAATGCAGTTTGAAGAGTCAAGAGGATGCCTGGGTGAGGAAGTAATTTCTCAGCACTGTATCCACATTATGTGCAAAAGACTTTGTTTGTTTGGTGGTGCAAACAGCTCAAGATAGAAATACAGCATACAGAATGGGTTATTAAAGCCATAAAAACCCTCTAGTCAGATAAGGATAGGCACAAATACATTAGTCACAATAGATACTTCTGATTCGTGCTGTAAGAAGTAAAGCAAATGGCAACTACAGGCATCTGAAATGCGCAAAGTATCACCGAGGAGCATTATGGTGATAAACAAGTGTATTCCCAAAATGTTTTTAAAATTTGGAATAATTTCCTAAGCATCAGCAAGTTTGGGTGTTGTGAGATGGTCAAAATGAAGCAGATAAAACAAATATATGTGATGTATTGCTCTATGGGTGTTTTGCTCAAAGATAAAACAGCACTTTACAATACACTAGGAGACAACAGAATTTCCTTACTGCTCCCAAAATGCTCATTCTGTAGTTCTTTATTTAGACAGTTTGTTCAGTTTATGGTGAATCAGCAATTTTTTTTTGTTTACTATGAATGATAACATTTTAGATAAAGTTACAGTATATTTAATCCTTATCAGTGACTTTTGCATTCATTTCGTTATCATAGTGATGCTGTCATCATATAAAACTACTAAAAAGCTGAGATGCTTCCATAACATTTAATGTGCATCGTTGTTGCTTATTTGGCAAATAGGTACCACAATGTTACAAATACTATGGTGGGTAGGTAACCTGTGTCTTGGGACTCTTTTCATGCACAGCTGCTAAGGGAATTTTTAGAATCATGCTAATACTATAAAATGAAATCAAATATTAGCTGTACATTTATAGTATTTTGGTTATCAGCTTCTGAATGCCACTCTTAGGATCTGCTAATTCCAGAATATTTGTTTAAAACTTTCATTCTTGACTTTAAGGAACATATCATTCTATGCATGTTAAGTCGTATGAATAGCATCCCCTTAAACAATGCTAGTTGATAATCTGAAACAGTTATTCTGAACAGAAATTTTTGGCACAGTCAGAAAAATATTTTCTTTTACTTACATATTTTTTTCTAGGTGAATATGTTGTTATGACAGTTTACTTCCACCTCAGACGGAAAATGGGTTATTTTATGATTCAGACTTATATCCCATGTATTATGACCGTGATCCTTTCTCAAGTTTCATTTTGGATAAATAAGGAATCTGTTCCAGCTAGAACTGTGTTTGGTAATTATTTCTTTTTTCCTTTTTCTTGTACTGCTTTACTGACTTGCACTAGAATAGGCCTTTTTAGTGCATTGGGGTATACTGCCTCCCTACTAGTGCAGGAATGAGGGAATCATATAAATTCAGAGGAATTTTTGCTGTCAGTGTATGAAGAATGTTGCTATGTGAACCCTCAGATTTTGAAGAGAAACTTGGAATGTATAACATGAAGGGTGTTGTGGTTGCCCGTGGCAAATGGCTGTATATCTCTGGGAATTCTACCTGCTTGAGTAGAATCCCAGAAAACTGGGAAGACCTGAGTAATACAGTCAAGTCTGTAGTCCACATCCAGAACAGTTCTATCCTTCAGTGGACAGTAGTGTAATTACTTATTATAAAATAATTTGATTGGGAGTGTGTGAGAGGTACTGATGTCGTCTTCTATCTATGTCATTAGTGAAAGCTTGCTATCAGTAAGGCTTAGATCCTGTTCCTGTAATTTCATGTTTAGTGCTTTTCTCTCTTTTCTGCTATTGCCATTATGAAAATGAATTCAAAAAGCAAAATGACAGCAAGATATTAAAAATACCTTCATCAAAATACAGCTTGAATGAAATGGTGCAGTGACTCTGAAAATGAAAACAAAAAAGCTTTGATGGAAGACAAAGCAGAAGACATTAAATGGAAATACAATTCCTTACAATGAAGTAGGATAAAAACGTTTTTAAAAAGAGTCTTTGTAGAGCAGTGTCTTGACTTTATAATGTACTGTAGTCTAAAGCAGGACTAATCAGGAAGAGAATGTTCTGCAAAAAGTCTTTCTATAGATAGATAGACGCTGGCAGGAGTGATGGGAATTAAGGTTTCTACGTGACAGCCAGCTCAAACAACACAAGTGGAGTCAGAACAACGCTCAGTATCACAGATTAACAGGGTTAATTATTAGTTATAGGAGAAATAACCTGCAAACCTAATAAGAACAGTACTAGCTCAGAACTCAAGCACTACAGTAGGCAAACTAGTATATCACTTCGCATGCCTTTGCAGGGATGTTGAATAATGGAACTTTTTTTGAAGGGAGTATTACAATGATCTAGAAAGATAGAATCTGTATTTACAGACAAAATGTGATAATTGAAAATGTACAAATTATTGAGCAATAGATGTAATATGTTTCATTATATCCATATGTCACACTGAAAACAAATACTATTAATAATGTTTGGACATCCGCTAAGTTACAGATAATTCTCTAAAATGCTTTGAAAGCAGAAGTATGGCTAAAAGTGTCTTTCCAGTTTTCTGATAAATTCCAACAGGGACCTTGTTTTCTGAAGGTTTTCTTAGAAGAAAAGATAGGCAAGAGATAGGAATGAACCTAGAACACCTGCTATAGTACAAGCTTTCTAGCGGAACTGTGAGAAGAGGCTATCCAGAAAAGATCTTTTCGTTGGACACTGCAGAAGTTTGCAAGTATTTAGCTCTGACTATTTACAGTTCATATGTATATATATATTATTTACCAGAACCTGATTTCCTATCCTGTAAATCCGTATGGCACGTATTAAAGAGCAATTGCACTGGCAACTCTAAGTCTCCCAGAAGAATGATTTAATCATCGTCTGATAAAGACTACAGTGATAAACTGTGATACTGTTATGGCCTGCCTAATTCTCCTTCTATTTGTAGAATGGTTGTCCATTCAAGTCACTTCACCCTATTACATCTATTAAACAAATGTCTTAAAAAGAAAAACAATTCAGACAAGCTCTTTGCTTAGTGGACAAAGGTAGGAGGAGTAAGGATAGGGCTAACAGGAATGAGTCTCTTCCAGGAAATAAAAAATAAATTTCCATAATTTTTTTTTTTTTTTAACTCAGACTTAAATATTTTTAGTGATGTGTTTTTCAACACCTTCCCACTGAAGAAGGTTTTGTGAGCTTGCATCTGTGTTTTTATCCCTCTGGGTTTGCTCTGAGATATTCTTTGTGCTTTCACAAACTGGCTATTACTTTTTCCTTTTTTTTTCTTCTTCAGTAGGAAGGACTGGGATTTTTTTTGTGTCCAGTTCTCTGCATGGCAGTGCCTAGGTGAAACTTTTTCATATTAGATTACACATATGCAATACCACCACTTAAAGAATAGGGCATGTGAAGATCCTGTTGGAAACCGTGCTCTTAATTATTTTTAATTCTTCTGAGCATATGGATTTCATCTTGAATTAAAATGGATACAGTATCTTTTTTATAAGAGTAAAGACATCTCCATTTGTAGTCAGTCTTTCTTGCCATTTTCATAGTAGGACTTATGCAGTGTTCACTATATTCTTGGTATTTTACGTTTGCATGATATGGGATAATTTGGATGCAAAAAGGATAAAAATCCCACCCCATGCCTTCTTTTTATAAAGCATGTATTTGCACTTGAAGTGTTCCCATGAAATGGGCATATTTTGAGTTCAGTGTTCATGCCTGTATACTTTAATTAAAAAGTTGTTCTTTCAGAAGATTAAATTCTAATTAAATTTCATTGGTTGAGTAGTAGCAGAAGGGTTTAAAAAATAAGGTGATAGTTCTTAATTAACAGAGTTACTAACACAATATTCTAGTTTTCCTTAGCACCAAAATAATTTGGCATGACATAATGACACCTAGATTAGAAATGAGATCAGAGGAACAAACACAGAGTAAACAGTGGCATTCTGAACCCATTACTGGAAAAATCATGGTTTTGTTGCAGTCTGAGGAGCACAGATACAATTTAACAACTTAAATTATGTTCAGATGCTTATAACGCGATTTGGTTTAGGAGACAAAACAACTTGTTTTAAGAAATTCTACCAAACTTGACATAATATGAAATGAAGGCTTCCACGTTTTCTTCATTTGAACTGTAGATAATCTGCTGAAGTCATGGCTTTCCATGCCTCCTTTAAAAATCTGGTTAACAGTTTTGTATGCATAGCTGCTTATAGATACACGATTATTGCCATGACTTAAACCTAATGAACTATTCACAAGCAGCAGAGAGATTTCTGAGTAATTTAAAAGTGTTTGAAGCTGCTTGCCTATTCTCACTTTGTTTTACTCATATTCAGCAATGTTTTTGCTTTATTTCTTTGAAGGAATAACTACAGTGTTGACAATGACGACACTGAGCATCAGTGCAAGACATTCACTGCCAAAAGTATCCTATGCTACTGCCATGGACTGGTTCATAGCGGTCTGCTTTGCCTTTGTGTTCTCTGCTCTTATTGAGTTTGCTGCTGTCAACTATTTTACTAATATTCAAATGGAAAAAGCCAAAAGGAAGACGGTAAAATCCCTTCTTGAATTTCCAGTTGCTCCAATACAAAGAAAAAGAAGTACAGAAATGATACTCACGGTAGGTTTTCAGCCTATCCTAATGTTTTTGTCTTTTTTGGTACAGTTTCTTGGTAAAAACTTCCTTCCGGGTTCCCTCTGAGCTAATGATGCAGTAAGCCTAATGGAAAGCTAACGCTACGCTATATTAAATGCTGAAAACTTGCAAAACATGACTTAATTCTTACTTGCATTATTAAGTTAACTCAGGAGAGAAGAAGGTTGTGTCCGTCCATACTTGGCAGTCTCTTCTCTTATTTAGTTGTGTTTTGGCAAAAGTCAGTTAGGATGGGCATCTTTAGAAAACTTTATTTCCCTTTGCACATTGATTCTGATTGAACTGATTATATAGGCCAAGGTACTACATATTGTAAGGGAAGCATGATACCTTACATAGCTAAGTCTCTAATTAAAATAGGCTAAGGCACTGCAATAATACCTTGGTGCACTTCCTTATACATCACAGTTCTCCTTTCATTGTGTGTACTGCATATTCAGAGTTTTCTTTATGAGACACCTAGCTAACACAGTTATTGCAGCACCTGCACTGCCATGTGGTAGACCAGTAATTCCTAGCCATGGTTGACTCCTGGCAACGCCACTCAAGGCGTAAGATGCTGACAGCAGCAATGTAATTTACTCTTCCTGTCAGGCTGACTTTGTAGTTTCCTTTGGCTGAGCCATAATTTAAGAACTGCTGTTTTAGACTGACTCTTAGTAATTTTGTCTTCAATCTCTTTCACATCTCATTTGTCTCCTTCCCTATTCATCTACTCTTTTTTTTGCCTTCCCACCAGCATTGCTATTGCTGCTCAGCTGCTGTCCTCCCGCTTCCATTTTTCTTTCTCTTCTTTGCTCTCCTACCATAGATTGCTACTGCTTTCAATCTCCTGGCTGTGTTGCTCTGTTAGCTCCCATTTCTGCTTAAAAGCATAGATGTGCTCCTGGAGAGTTTGTTATTCATCACTCTGATGGGAACAAGAAAAAGTATGTTTATGGTAGTGTGGAGTTGGCCTTGTACGAAGAGGTATTAGTGCCATTAGTTTATGTTAATCTTCTTGATTGTCCAGTATGCAGTTTAGTATCTCGTTCACTCCTGAGGAGGGTTAATAAATACTGCTTTTGGTGATAGTCAGGTTTCAGTTGGGTCCATAGGTATGTAAATTGCACGAGAACAGTTTAATCCTAGGTTTATTTATAAGATTTGAGTAAAACAAAAGGAAAAAATAGTAGTTTTCTCAGGTAGCAACTGTGGAGGCTTAACAAAATTGGTTTGATCCATGGTCAGAATTGCTGTGTCAGACTTGTATCATGCTTAGCCACTTGTACACATGTTTTGGAAAAACTCTTGCTACTCTTGCTATTTCTTTCCCTACCTCGCTTTTTTTTTTTTTTTGCCTTTTTTTTTTTTTTTTTTTTTTTTTAACAACAGCAACAACAGAATACATCCAAATTGAGAGCTTGGTAAAATGAGAACTGAATAGTTCTATTCCACTGCTTAATTAATTATTCTGTGATAAAAGTGGTTGTGTGCTTACAGGTTTGGGGATTTTGAAAGCCCTCAAGGGACATACCTACTTTTTGAAGGGTTACACATTAATATTATGAGCATTTGAGTGAGAAATAATGTTGATTGTATGTTGAATGCTTGTGTGGGTTTACTGGTTCATTCATTCTGATTTGTTTGTTGTTTTTTTTAATGGCTTTTTCTCTTATTACGCCTATGCTAAAACTTGAGTCTTTGCTATTCCAGGACAGGAGTACATGGTGAGATCACGGATACTGTTATAATGACGTGGCTTCCATGTAGTCCTTTCCACAAATAGAGGACAACTTCTGTTCTGGTCTCCCACTGCACAGAACAGAAGCTGATTTGTTCTAATTTGTTAGAAGCTTATATGAGTGTTAGACTCTGCTTTCCAACTTAATATATAATATAGTCCTCTCCTTAAAATGTTTATGAAATACTTATGAACACAGCTTACGAAAGACTAATCTAGACTTTTCTAATGATTTATTATGAATCTGATTTTTTTTTTTGTCCTCTGCACATACACTGTCTAATCTGTTCTGATTTACCAGAGATAACAGAGTCTCACTTTTCCTATGAGTCTGTGGTGCAAAGAATGCCGTACAATAGCCTGCCTGTAGCATGTAATCTGTGAACATTGTTTCTTACAAGTTTTATCTCCATAGCTAAATGATAGGCTTTGATATCTTGGCCCAGTTTATGTTTAAAAACCAGTCTGTACTACATTACCATTATTGTACTAGCAACTCTGTTGTTAGCAATACAGTTGCCAGAGCTCCAGGAAATGTTTTATATTAAGCTTGAAACTTTTCAGAGAGACTTTGATTAATCTGGTAAGTTTGTCAGTATTCCAAAATTCAAAATTTTTCCTTAGCCCACAGAGGAAGCATGTGTAAATCGGGGAAAAAGATGCCCAAATACCTAGACCATACCTTTTTTTTTCCTGGTGCATATCTCACCATTTGCAGTCTGCTTTGGATCTTCTACTAATAGGATGTGAAGAGATCTCTCTCTTACACCTGTTAGTCCTGTACTTTTGCCTGCCTTGAACTGACATACAGAAGGTTGCACTGTCTTTTCACTGTTGAGGTCCCATCATTGTAGGTTCCCTGAAAACAGAAAACATTCAGAGCAGTTGAGGCTGTTAAGGAAACCAAACAAGGTGAAAGTATACTTTTAAAGGGCTTAATTTTATGGGCTGTTGTTTCTGCATTATTCACTGGGTGGTTACATGCACTTGATTTTTTATTTTATTTATTTATTTTTCCCTCAAGTAACATGGTGGGATTGTCCTAGAAGGTTTCTGGAATGGAGCAAGCTGGTCTGTGAAACTGGGTTCCCTATAGAACCTGCGGATTTTACTATTTGATAGTACCAGAATTTAGGTATATTAATAGTACTTTTTTGTAAAATAAAGATAAATTGCACATAACTGGAAGTCCTTTTTTAACATGTATGTATTTGTCTGATTTCTGACCATAGAATCAAAGTGAGTTTTCTATATTGTATCACTTCATATACCCACATTAATTAGAATTCTTGGTGTTGTGGTGATGTTTTCTTTTTGATCAAAACCACTTTTCTTGTTGTCTGGGATCAAAGGCAACTCCTCTTGTTAAGATCAAATGATTTGGGATGTATTAATTCATATTATATATTCACCATAACCAGTACATCTTTACTGTAGCAAATGCGGCCTATATTCTTTCCTAGGTTATTCTTTTGTGTAATTGTATTTAATTATTTGAAGCCCCATGATGGGTGATGGATCAATGAATTGATTACAGTAAGCATTAAATGCATTTTGGAGGCTAGCTAAATAATCTGAAATGTATTAACTCGAACAAAAAATTAGTGGGTTGGGGGTGGCAGGAGCAAGCCTGTGATGCCTGCAGATGCAGGTGTGCTCCTTTGTCACTTGATTTGGTTTTATCCATGGTCTTGTTCAATGTCTCTTTACCCTTCTCCTCTCCCTGCCTCATTTCAACTCTTTCTTCTTGTTGCCTATAACCTTCTGATACAAACTTCATGTGTCCCCATAAAGAGTGCAGTTCTGCAGTGACAACCCATGAGTAGGGTCCAACCTTGTTTTAGGTCTGCCTTGAGTTCACAAGGAACTTGGGCAGCCTCATCATTGCTTCTGTCACACACAGTGAGACCATACTGGAGTCTGTCTGAGCAAAGACAGATGACTTACCCCATGGTCTCGTGTGATTTTGTTGTCTTTGGAACACGTTAAAATGCTTTCAGGTTAGAAGGAATTTCTTTACATTGAGGGTGGCAGAGCACTGGAACAGGCTGCCCAGGGAGGTTGTGGAGTCTCCCTCTCTGGAGACATACAACAGCCTCCTGTGCAACCTCTCTAGGTGGCCCTGCCTTAGCAGGGGGTTGGACTAGGTGATCTCCAGAGGTCCCTTCCACCCTAGTGATTCTGTGAGCCTGCTGCCAATGTTCTGAACTCCTTTCTTTAGTAAGAGCAGAAATGTCATGCAAGTCAGTATGTGATGGAAATGAATGATTTATAGTTTGTTGTTGGACTTCTGAGTCTATTTTTATGCTTCTGCACTATTTCCTTCTCACTGTATTCCTATGAAGTATATTTTTAAAGATGTCCTGGTTTCATCTGGGATAGAGTTAATACCTAGCCAATTTTGGAGATGAAAAATGCTACTGAAAGGTAGTCTTCAAAAAACAGGCTCCTAAACACTGTTAACCAGAGTTTCAACCTCAGCTGTTTGTTAAAAGAATGTGAAACTTGGAAAAAAACAGGTCAGACTCAGAAGACCCTTTTGAATGGAACAATTTCATTAAACTCAGTCACAAGTAGATTGTAACTCTCAAATTTCTGTCCTATTTTTCTGAAGGCAGTTAAGTGCCATGTTGTCTTAAGTAAGCCACATAGCATCTAATGGAGGAACTGAAGGGTCGAACTTCACTGCCATGTAGGTGTGTACCCCTCTACTTAGTAGGATGATCTGTGATTGGCACGTACCTGACAAGTTTACAAGAAACATTTACATGTGGGCAACGGGCATATGTGCTTTATATGGGGTCAAGATGTATTTTCTGTGGCTTGCTTTGTAGTCATATGATGGACAGAGCTTAAGTGGTATGATGGTCGGTGGGAGGAAAGTGGGGATCCTGTGGCAGCTTTTGGTGAACATATGTCTAGAGTAATTTGTATGGAGCAATTAGTCTAGCTCATGCCCAGTTCTCTGCCTCATCTCCTGACTTCCAGAGCAAGGTTTCAGCTGGATAAATAGCTCTGATGGGCTGGGTACAATCCAGAGGCTATAGGCTGGATGCTTCTCTTGGTGCATGTGTATGCTGGGCTTTTTTTTTGTTGTTGTTGTTCTTACTCCCCAGAGTTGATTAATTCTGAAACAGCAGCAGATACACTCTTATGTCTAAGGCATAGACTGTAAGTGAAAGTGGAAATATTAACCTTTGAACCAAAACTTCTTTTTGACAATGTTGACATATTCTGTAGTGGAGAGGTACATAAATGTACCAGATCTAGAGTAGTACCACTTTTTTTTTCTTTGCTTCTACCTTGGACTAGTAAAACAATAGCTTCCTCTGTCTCAGCAAATAGAGAAGTGGAGCTAAGCCCTCTTCCCTCCTATGTGGAGGGAGTTATCTGAAGAGCAGCCAGACCTTAATGGCAGTACTTGGACCACAAGGCGATGGTCTGCTTACTGAACTTACATGGATGCATAGCCTACCTCCTCTGTGTGACCTGAATAGTCCTGCTGTTGGAACAGCATTTCAGTTTTTAAATATAATAATAACTTTTTGCTGCTTTGCTGATTTGTCACTGCCTTGGGTGTTATGGTTCAAGTTTTTTAAGGGCACCGACATTTAAGACTCAGATCCTAATGAAGGACTTCAGGTTCAAGAAATACGTATAGAGTTCATGCTGATGTAAGGACAGGACCATACAAAGGGAAACTGCTGTGCCATATGAATAATTTCTTTGACATATGAACAGTCTGTCACTCTTGTTCTGTTAGTCAACGTTTTTGCTGTCAAGTATTTACTGTCGTAATACATTATCATCATGTTAGGTAGGGTGTGAGTGGATGCAGCTCATTAACAGCTAGCCCATTTCAAATGTTATTTGAAAGATAGGAGGTAATAACTACCGAGGGTAAGGTGGCAGTGACTTAATGGGAACTTTGAATGTTTGGATACCAGAAGATAGAAAGATAGAATAAATACAAACTGATTCTTAAAATATCTTATTAACTATGATGTGCAGGTACAATGTTTTGTTTTGTGTTTCCTGCCCATCTGTTTTTTTTTTCTTTCTTTCTGATTGCTTCTTTTTTCTTTTTTTTTTTTTTAACTTAGTTCTCTAGACTTAGGCAGTCCCACACAGCAAGTGACACTAGTCACAGTGTGTAAAGCTCAATATGTGCTCAAACAATACAATTGAGGCATAAATGTGTGGTGTTCAATTTACAAGGGTTTTCTTAATATTTCATATTGCTTGTCTTTCTAAATAGCACAAATTAAAGTGTTATATTAAAAAAATTGGTCTCTTTCCAAGAAACTGATACTGCTCTACCTTTAACATGGCTGAGTTGTGGAATAAATTTGCACTGGAAGTAGAAACATTTGTCTACTGTAAAGTGAGTAGAGTTATTACTGGAAGTATGCGACATAGTAATAGGTTTGGGATTAGATTCTGACTCAACCATGTTATAAAATACATTGAATGCCAGAATTCAGTTATAATGAAGGTAAAAAACATCTGACTGTTGATAAAATGAACAAAAGTGTTGCAGTTCAAAGTTAGGGAATGAGCGTTTTTTTCTTATTGATATAAGAAAATGGAAATGCTTTTTGTTTGGGGTGGTTGTGTTTGTCTGTTGGGGTGTTGGTTTGTTTGTTGGGTTTTTTTTAATATGTGTAAAACCTCAGAAGTTTATTTTCAACACTTGATTTATAAGTAAAC
This sequence comes from Psilopsiagon aymara, assembly GCA_024733675.1. Classification (NCBI taxonomy): domain Eukaryota; kingdom Metazoa; phylum Chordata; class Aves; order Psittaciformes; family Psittacidae; genus Psilopsiagon; species Psilopsiagon aymara. The sequence continues at coordinate 1,934 of JANRGW010017060.1, read as the reverse complement.
AAAAAATCCTGCTATTTCCTCCAGCCCTTGCTTGGAGGTGCAGCAATCACTCACTCTTCAATTTTCTATATGCATTATAATGAACTACCACAATGGGCAAGGGAATATGAGGGATATGCTTATGCTTGACTGTTATTCATCTGGCGCTCAAATAGCTGACAGTGTTTACTATACTTACAGGAAGACTTAACTTATATGGTCCTAGGATAAGGCTCCTATTTTGGAGACCAGTTCTCAGTAACGTCTATCTTTCAAGGAGTTATTGTAAAATACTAAACTCTATTGTCTTTAATTCTAACTATATGCTTAAATCCCATTCTGTGCCATTGTGCTGGTCTACTGGAAAAAACCTCCACCATGCTCCAAAAAAATGTATTCCTTATGGTTTTGCCCTTAGAATAAACAATACATGTTCTTGTTATTTTTAGACTAATGTCAGTAGCAAGGTTTAAGATAGGTCTATTGATTTAAGTTTTTATTTGTTTGTTTTTTTTTTTTTTTTTTAAGAGGCAAATGCTAAGGACTCAAAACATATGTGGCAGCATTTCAGAAACAGCACATCAGAAAAACCTGAATGGTGAGAGGGATAAGATTTTCAGATTGCCCGGCATCCCTTACAATGAAAATTGTCAGGGAATTCGTAGTTTTCCCTGTGATCATTAGCATGAAATGATGCCTTTGAATATGAGGCTCTTCATATTTTCTGCTTAAACCTTTTTCTGTATTTATATTCAGATTTCAGTTTTGTTTCCCCTCCATACAGAGTTTCCAGTACTAGTGAACCCAATGATAAAAACTGCACTTGAGTTTCACAGCTGTGCGTGAGGTTCCTGGCTGATTATATTTTTACACTGGGAAAATGGAGTCAGAAGAAATAAATGTTGAGAGGCTTGGGAAAATCTATGAGGCAGTGAGTGTTCATGGCATTTTTAGCAAACCACTGAAGAAAATTTAACTACAGCTTTAAGGCCACCAAAAATTGGAAGATACAGAAAATAATGAAGGATCATTGTCCTTCCTTGCTTCCCGATCAGCTGTTCTTCTTCCTTTCATAGATGTTAAACAGAGCACCTCCACAGCTGATTATCACATAACCTCTCCTAATAGGTTTATTCTCCCAATGTTGCTTTCAGCTCTTTTATTGTTGTCATGATATAAATAAATCTCCAATAATTGTGCACACCAGTGCTTAAGAACCCTATACATGTATATAGCTCTTAAGCATCATGCAGGTGAATAGGTTTATTTGGCATCCAGTTTTTGAAAAATGGTTCTAATTATGTCTCTTTAATAACCTTGAATTCACTTGTCTTTCACGTTGTATACTTTTTAGGCCTGTAGGAGAATCATAGAATGTTATTTGGTTGGAAGGGGCCTTAAAGATCACCTTGTACCATTCCCCTTGAAATGGGCAGTGACGACTTCTACTAGACCACATAGTTCCCCATCCAACCTGGGAACACCTCCAAGGGTGGGGCAGCCACAGCTTCTCTGGACAATCTGTTCCAGTGCCTTAGCACCTTGTCATGGTTTAAGCCCAGTCAGGAAATCAGCCACCCAGTTGTTAGCTCACTCCCTGGGGGAGGTGGGGGGTGGGGAGGAGAATCATCAAAAGAATGTAACTCCTACAGGCTGAGATAAGAACTCAGTCCAGTAACTAAGGTATAACACAGACCACTGCTGCTACCACCAATAACAATAACGATAAGTGAAGTAACAAGGGAAGAGAATACAACCGCTCACCACCTGCTGATGGATACCCAGCCCGACGAAGCAGCGATCTAACCCTTCTGGGTAAGTATATATAATGGGCATGATGTGCTGTGGTATGGAATACCTCTTTGGTCAGTTTGGGTGAGGTGTCCTGTCTCTGCTTCCTCCCGGCTTCCCCTCCTCCCTGGCAGAACATGAGACTCAGAAAGTCCTTGGTCAGA
>JANRGW010017059.1:0-14203 GCA_024733675.1 Psilopsiagon aymara | reverse complement strand
AGGACAGGTTGGACATAGCCTTGGGTGGCATGGTTTAATGGGAGGAGTCCCTGCCCATGGCAGGGGGGTTGGAACTGGATGATCTTAAGGTCCTTTCCAACCCTAAGTATTCTGATTCTATGCTGGAAGTGGGATGGCACTGTTGTAAAGCTTCTCTGCTGATTCTTTGCAAGCAGAAGGCTTTCACAGTCAGACTTGTGCTACTGTTGCAGTCCTGCTGGTACTCATTTAGCTTTCTTGCTACCTAGCTTGGCATTTTGGACTTGTAGAACTATGGTGTTTCCTTATAGGCACATAACATAAAATTAACAGAATATGACATTATAGTAAGATTTTTTTCATTGTCTGGGGCAGGATATGGGACACATGGTGCATTCTGTATCTGTTCCTGCAGCAGTTTGTGATGTGGCTCACTTTCTGTGGCCATTCTCTTCCAAATCTCCAAGTGCCATACTTTCCTAACATTCAAAGCCTCACCTGCACTTAACCTGCTGATAGGAAGGCATGCTCTGCATCTCTTGACTATTAACAGTTCCTTGAGCTATTTTAGGAATAATGGTCAAACCCAGAGTAGATCTTGAGTAATCTCCCCCTCTCCCATCTTCTTCATTTTCTCTGTCCTTTTCCCCCTGAAATCTAAGATTGATCTCTTCTGTTTTTCTGTTTATATGTCAGCCCCTCAGGTAGCAGTAGGGAATTAAATGTAGCACATTTCACATGTCTGTTTCAATTTCAGCTTGCAGTGACCTACCAAACTCAGTAAGGCAATTAAACTGCTTTGCTAAATCATTGACTGGTATGTGTTTGTATTCCTGAATGTTGTTTATCATTATTTCATAGTTAAAGTACCCTGTTTCTGTCTTCCAGACTTCAGAGGAAATACTACACCATCTGCAAAACATCGTAGACTTTGGAAAACACGTCATGAAGCGGTTCTTTGGGGAGAACTATGTTCATCATGGGGTAAATATTTTATTTTTAAAATAAATGGCTTATGCATTGTAAACACTGATGTGTTTTGGGGAGCACTTAATGCCAGTAAAAGGAATTAACAGGGCTTGCAGGTATTCCTAAGCAAGATAAACACACAAGAAGCATTTGGATCTAAACAGAGATCCTGCTCTGTGCTGATGAGGTGATTGAATAGTCTGAGCTATTAGTCTGAGCTAATAGTCTGAGATTGTGTAGTCTGAGCTGTTTCAAGCTACTACTGAAAAGTAGCCTAGAATAGCTACTTTTAATGAAAAGTAGCCTGGAATAGTGGTAATTTCTTTGCCCTGCATGAGGGTAGAGGCATAAGAGTGGTTTTTAGAGTAACCGTAAAAAAAGGGGAGAAATCTGGCTCATGTAAACTGTGTAAGTTTCTGTGCAGTCAGAGGTAAGCTTTTTCCTTGTCACTCACTCTGTTCTTTGGAGTGGCTGGATCTGGTTAACCTGACCATCAGATATCTGAGTGGAGAAGTTACAGCATCTTCCAGAAGATGAGTTACACAATTCTGCCTTGGAAGGGTTGGGGGTGAGTCCTGAGACGGGACGAAATGGGCCTTTTTCATCTGGGAGAAGCACAAAATGCAGAAAGTTTCTTCATGCATGTGAAACTGTCACTGAAAGTACTCTTGTGCATTTATTTAAATTAGCTCTAGTTTTCATAGTGGAGTAAGTACTGCAGTTGATTGCAGGTGCAGGTCTTCATACAGATGGTTAATCAGAAGGGGAAGCTGCTGACTCTTTGCCTTAATATTCAGTTGATAACATCCACTGAACTTTGGGATGCCATTTTACGACCCCCCAAATGGGATATTAATTTTTTGTGTTGAATTGTTTTCTTTTTTTGCTTTTAATAGGAAATTATTCAACTGCCTTTAGACTTCGTGAGACAGCTCTGTTTAAAAATTCAGCCAGAGAGGCCGGGTAAGTGCCAGAGATAGCATTAAAACCACATCCTTCCTGTGAAGCATCATATCTTGGAATATGAGAACTTTAATATTTAGACAATGATAAATTCGAATTTTGTTGTGCAAAAACCAGGTGTGTTCTAGAATTGCATCTCATGTTAGTTTTATGAAATTGTAGAAAGGGATCCCCTGTAAGCCTGTGTTTGATAATTCTTGAGCAAGTTTTCATCTTGCTGTGGAGTCCTTTGCAAAGGTCCATGAGGGAGGTGGAAAATGTGTCCTGAAATAATTGTTTCAATTCCATCAGCTGCTTCTCCTGAACTGTGCAGCAGAGCTATGGGAGAGAGAGAGTTTCAGAAACTCCGTACTAAATTGTTTTATTTTCAGAGTTTATATTTCACTCAGGGTAAAGTATCTTGCATCCTTTGAGTTATAGCACTTGCTCAGTGTGCAGCTTAATGTTTCACCTTTCCATGTCTGTCCTGATCGCTGGGCATGTCTTGCTCCAAGGACTTACTGTGTTACAGGCTGTGCTGCCTTTGAAATTCAGCGGATATCTCTGGGACATGGGGCAGTGCTTGATTTCTCCCAGCTTTTACATAGTACTTTGGGGTCTCTATCCTGAGGTGAGGCACAAATTCCCTGGATGGGGGGGATTGAAGGGGATGAGTATGTGAAGGAAGGGGGCGCTGACTTGTGCAACCTTATGGAACATGCTGCAGGACTCACAGTTTAGCAATCTCTGTGTTGGGTGTGAAGTGAAGCACTACAGAACTTGGTCCTGTCATGCTTAGTCAGCAATACCTGCATGGTCATTCTTCATGTATAGTTAAAAGTACGCTGAGGTGTAAGCTCTAAAAAGGGCAATGAGAAGTTGCTCATAGTTGGTTCTCAGTGTTCTGAAGAACAGCCAGAAACTTGTGCTTTAGCAAAGTTCCTTGAAGAAAAATATAGTATTAAAGTACTGTAGACAGTACTTTGATGCCTCTGATCCAGGGAAAATTTGGATTAATTTACATACAGTGAGCACAGGACTCTCTCTGTTGCTGACTTGTCCTCATCTTTTTGAGAAACAGTTCCACAGTGCCAGAAATCAGCAAGGAAAGTAAGTAGTGTCTAATGAAAGTTACAAAATCAACAGTACCCATGGAAGTGAATGATGGAATTTGGTTTTGTTTCTTACAGTTAAAATTTTTGTGTCTGCAGCTCCTGGGGATTTCTTTAGAGGAAGAAATGTGGTTGTCAGGAGCTGTCCAAGTGCTTTACAAGTGCAGATCTCACTGGTTTTTATCAAGTTTTTTTTTCTTTAAAGTTTACGGAAAGAATTTCCTTTACTTTTCACAGAAGCCAAAGTCATGGAAGACCTCTAATACTTCCAATTTCTGGGTCTGTCTGATTTGACAAGTGTCTTTCAGCTGAACGTGGATGTACCTTTGCTTTAGTTAAGATAAGAAAATCAAACCCCAGCGTTTTGTTGATGAAAGGTTTCTTCTTGCACATTTAGTGAAGTGCAGTGTTCATTTAGTTGAGGTTATTTATTTTTTTTTTCCAAAATTATATGTTTTTGAGAATATTTTGTTAGCAGTGGAAACCATAACAGAACACATATATTGTGTATGTCTCTTTTTAGTAACAGTTTTTAAAAAATCTGGGAGTGTATGTTCTTGTTAAATTTGAACTAAAATCTTGCAGACCTTTCTCTGTCCCTAAGGATGCATTTGGAGGGAGGTTACTTACAGACTTTATCTACATCATGCCTCTTAGTCTGGAAGATATTGTTAATCTGGAAGATATTAAAAAATGTTATTTTCAAAGGGGTGGTTGTAGCAGGGGAAATTCTTGTTTGATCTTGTGAGGAGGGTAATGCTAGCTTTTGCTCCTTCTGTGTTCCTTTTCACCTATTACTATTTTGATATGAACACTGCAGTGGTTGGTGTGGGACCCTATACACACTGAGGAGTTGAGGAAAGCCACTTGCAGGTTCTCTTTAGATTTACACTTTCTCCTGAGCTTCTGAACAGTTGATCCCAGTTCTCCCAGACTCCTCTTGACTAGACTGAAGAGTGGCAGTTGATGCAGTTTCGTCTCTTTGAATACAGTCATTTCTTTACCTGTTGTTGGCCAACTGAATGCACTCCCTTGCTGTTTCAGGCCTCATTGATACCTTTCTTGGAGTGAGCTGGGATCCAAGCACCAAAAGTATCTCTTGAGACACACTGTGCCTCAAGTGCTTTGTGGCAGTGCTGAAGAAGCTGAGAATGGCTGTTGATAATGGCAAATTTATGCAAGTGCACAAGTGGCTAAAGCCTGCTAACATGTGTCCTGTCTTTCTTCTTTTTGGTTCCCACCCCACTGGTGAAAAAGAGAACTACAGAGTAACTAAAAATCCACACACCTAATTTTCTTGCTTGTTTGGGGTTTTTTGTTTGTTTCCCCCAGAGTCTCGCTGTGATAAAGATATGGACACTCTTAGTGGTTATGCCATGTGCCTTCCTAACCTGACCAGGCTGCAGACCTATTGTTTTGTGGAACACCGGCCAATCCTCTGCATAGAGATTAAGGTATGGAGTAGGAGAAGATCCTTCTGGGGGTTTGGTTTGTGTTTAAGTACATACTGACCAGAGCAGTTGCAAATGAATGCAGCAGTGGGGTAAGGCAGAGCTCACTACTTCCACTGTGATTCATTGGATGAAATGTTCTCCTCCCTCTTCTAATTCCTGATCTCTTAAACCTTGGGAAATACCCCAGTTTTACCAGGCTTTTTGCAGGCCACAGCTGTTTTTTGTGTCCTCATTTCTTAAGTGAGGACTCTAAGATAATTGGGAATATTATACAGCTGTTAAGTGTTGGATGTTGACTAGTATATTTTTCTAATTTTCCTTTGATTGGAAAAAGTTGCATATTGTGTGCCCTTGTATTTCTATTAAGTAATACATACTTACATACCTAATCTTTTCTTTGTTTTAGCCAAAGTGTGGCTTCATTCCTTTTTCCAGCCACGTTTCACAGGAGATAAAGCACAAGGTGTGTCGTTACTGTATGCATCAGCATCTAAAGGTAATTTAAGTTACCCTGCTTTCCTTTGGCTGTACTGTGCTTTATTTGCTATTCCAGTTTTGCTTCCCTGTTGAAACTTGCTTAAATTTCTGATATGACTAAAGATAGTAGGTGGATACAGATCTGAGTTGCTGGGTGTGAATCTGTTTAGGGAGAGATGGAACAAGTTCTATGGGAAGCTGGAAGCAAACAAATACAGTATTAGCCTTTGAGGACTATTAATGCTGTTGATTGGGTAAACTCAGCTGTCAGATTTCTTTTCAAGTGCAGCTCACCATATGCATAGTGATTCAAGGTATTCTGTAGCTCATAACAGCACCTCATGCACAGGAATCCATTTGACTGATGTCCATTATGTGCTGGAAATCCTGTAATTCCTTGCTGTAATTTAGTGTGACCTTTTGCCAAGCTTTCTGTTTGTGAATGCAATTTGAGTGACTTTTAGCTAAATATGATCAGGAAGACCCACAGTGGTCATGCATTTTATGTTCAAAGGGTTTTAAATGTCATGGGATTTCTGAAGACAGGATGTTAGTGCCACACACCTGACCATGAAAATAACTGAGTAGTTATTGCAGAAAGAGAGATTAACAAGTGGTGTGGCTTTTCAACAGGTAGCAAATGGAAAATGGAAGCGACCAAGTAAATACTGCCCATTGGATCTCTTCTCAGGGTAAGGAAATATATATCTTGATTCTTGTGGTGGTGTTTTCCCCAGAAAAGAATGTGTTACAGATTTCTTTCTCAGGTTACCTTGACTTTCACTCTAGTATTAAGGATGATCCATGCCTGATTATCTGAGGTATACAGCACCAGGAATATTCACTGTAAATCTCTTTACACCTATTTTGGGAATTGAGAGTTGCTTATTAATGCACCAGTGCCTTTTGCTACATAACAATAAACCTAAGAGCTGTTTAATACTCAGATTTGAAATCCCAATTGCAAACAGTCACTTTTTGAAGTGACTTCATGTTTACTGGATGTGTTTGCTTCAGGTGCCAGTTCTGATTCCATAGAGCCCTTCAGGCAGGGATGTAAACATCTAAGGGCCGTGATAAAATACACTTTTTTATTCTTCTCTCTAGAAATAAACAGAGAATGCACTTTGCTTTGAAGAGCTTATTACAGGAGCCACAGAACAACTTGAAAATATTTAAGGTAAACCAGTCAAATCTATCTGCTTGCTTCTTTTTTGCCTTGGCTTTTACACAATTTGACTTCAGGATATGAACAGTCCGAGATCGTACTTCACACCTTCCTAATCAGCAGCATCAATATTGGACCCCACCAATAGAAGAAGACAGGAAAGTTCTTAGTTAGATTTCAAGTTAGGACTGGTAAGTGATCATTTCCTAGAGGTAGTGATTCTGAAAGAGTCGCCAACGAGCAACTAATAGGCAGTGACTTTTAGAGATGACCGAAGTTGTAAGACTTTGTGCTGCTTCGTCAGGAAGAAGGTAGAGAACTTTGCATGTTGCTGCAAATACTTTAAGTCACTGTTATGGCATTCATCCAGGCCAAAGGCACGGCATGCCTCCCTCAGGAAAGCAGGTTAACTTTGCTGTAGCATTAATGTAGGAAAAATACAAAGCAGTAACTGATGGCTTATTAAGATTTTCAGATTAATTCTAGAAAATATTATTTACAATTCATTTCCAGTATTAAACCAACTATTTGAATTTCTTAAACCTGTATGAACTTTCCTATTTTTTCTGTTAGTACAGGTAACTATCACACCTTTTATGTCCCTTATTACAGCATTCCATTTTTCAGTCTGGCTTTTAGAAGAAGGTTGCTTGATGTGGTGCTTTTTCACTGTTGACATTATTCAGAAAGAAGTGAAAGGAGAATGTGCTCAGTATCATCAGTTGACTTTTATTGTTCTGATTACTTACTGTTAAGTTGGGAAAGTAGTACTTGATTTAAATGGGCTTTTGCTCCTACTTCAAAGGTTGTTACCTGTGGTATCTGATCAAACTTCAGAAGGCAAATTTATAACAGATTGAGAATGTGTGTGTTTGTATGAAGACTTTTAAACTAGTAACACTTTTCTGTGCTATGTGCTTTAAGATATTAAATCTGATGCCTTGTTTAACCAAATATGAGTAATTGGGTTTCATGAAGTACCTAAATACTATTTTTCTTTCCCCCCCTCCTTGTTTGCAGAATGGGGAACTAATTTATGGCTGTAAAGATGACCAGGACTGTGTCTCTGACTGGAATGAACTTGCTCATCACTTAAAACCTTTCTTTTTTCCTTCCAATGGGTTGGTCAGTGGACCACACTGCACAAGGACAATTGTTAAAGAACTAATCCATGTTATATCTATGACGCTACTAAGTAGTACTGATGCCTGCAGGGCAGGTGATATGAAGACAGTTCCTATTTCACAAGGAAGAAGCTACTGTGAAGCAAGTGCATTTAATAAGGAGCTAGTGAGAAATGGTAAGAAACAATTTCTTAAGCATTGTCAGTAATTAACTGTCATCATGTAATTATTCAGATCTTTGCTTCTCTTTTGCTGTTTAACAGCGACGTGAGAAGAGAAACAGTGAAGTTTTCTTGAAGTTTAAAAAATGAATTCTGAGCTGTGTGACTGCTGGATAATTTGGTTTAGTATAACCTTGCAGTGAGCGCTGCTAGCACTGTACCTAATGACAGGGATAAAAAGAAATTCAGGAGATAGTAGAGGAAAAGTGGAAGGAAATACTGGTTTGAGCTGATAATCATTGAAGATATTTCAAACAAGTAGAGAATTTTGATATTGTATGGGATGCAGCCTGGCTGCTTTGGTTGGTTTGTGTGACACCTGTTTGTTGCCATTCCCTGCTCTTTCTATCGGCCCCTGACAGATAGGGTGTAGCTCATTTTCTTCTACTCTCCTCCTGGTGAAGAGAAAGGTATGAATACTGGAGGGAAAAGGAACGGGAATTGAGTGGGAAAACTGTAAATAATAACTCCTGAGTGAAACTCTAATTATTCAAGATGCTGCTAGTTACCCTAATTATACAAACAGCATGTTTCTTATGCTGTTTTTGAAGAAGGTCTTTTTTTACTGCTGATTGATTTTTGTTGTGGAGAAAGAGCTGACTTGCAGAAATGACAGCAAATACGTATCATACTAGATTAAAAAGAAAGCTGTATCTTTTGTACATATCATACTGGATTATAAAGATCCAGTGTCTGAAATGCTAGATTACTTTCTGCCAACAGTTCCTGTTGCTGAAAGTGAATTTGTGGTGGCTTCAATCTTGTGACAAATGTCTCTTGTAGACTCAGGGAAGTACACTGCAGTGGAGGTGTGTGGGGTTTGGGTGGCTAATTTTCTTGAGCAATTTGTAGAGTTCTTTACCAGGTGTTTTATTCTACAGTCAGAGTAAATGCTGTGCAAATGTCCCATTTAGTACACATACACCTGGCGCATTGGTGTTTGGGAACTGAAATGTTTTGGGGTTTGTGTCTCCCCACCTTGGTCTGAAGAGTGTTTGGATTTGCTTTGTGCATGAGCATATTTAGTGGCAAGATGAAGCAAAGACATCACTTGTGTCTGTCTTGTTTGAACATACATTTTCTTCTAGGTAAACATAAATTGGAAAGCTCTGGCTTACCGAGGGGTTGCCTCCTTTATAAAACCCTTCAGGCTCAGATGCTGGACATGCTGGATATTGAAGGACTCCATCCTTTGTACAGTAGAATTGAACAATATTTAGAGGAATTTCCTGAAGAGAGGTAAGACTTAAATGGCTTTTCTTTTCAATTCTGGTTAAGGAGGTAACAGACAAGGTTGGCTCTGTGCAGGCACTCTCTGTTGTTATGTTGTATGCAACCTTCCTTCATGGATTTCATATTCTTAATTTCTAACTCGAAATGCTGGGTAGCATAAAAGATGAGCTTTATTGTTAAAAAAGTTTTGATGTTACTCACTTTGGCCTGAATTTTTACATAATGATTACAGGAAGTTCACAGCAGAGTAAGAGAGAACAATGCTCTGCTCCTTAGTTGTGGAGGCTCTATATTTGAAGAAATACAGGGTAAGATGGATGGTTTCTCCTGCCTTTGGTACCTGTGGAGCTGAAACTACATCTGCAGCAATAATGATGATTTTAGTCATTCCTAAGTTTATATTGGTTGTCTATCTACAACCTGCCCTTTAAACTTCTGAGTTTCATATTTGGCAACAATCTAGCCTGGGCCTTCAAGGCCCTGCAGCAGTTCAGAATCAGCCTGCCCTTGTTGCCTGATATGAATAGCTCCAAATGGCAGATGGTAACCCACACTGCAAGTGTTCAGACCATGCTTGAGGCTCAAAAATCTTCGTGTTATTTCTTGCCCGGCAGAGAAATAATAGAATACGGGCATTGCAACCTGCTAAATTTGTTCTCAGATAAAGTTTATTAGTTTCAATAATAGTTGCTGTAACAAGCTTTGCCTTGGATGCTGCTTTGCACTCTGTGCTGTAGCTCGCCTGTACTTCTGCCATTGCTCACACGAGGGCACTCTTTCTTCACGTGCAAACCACTTGCTTGAGCTTCAGGTCTTGGGCTCCTCGTGCAGTTGGAGGGTTGTCCTACAGGTAATGGGTTGGCCTCAAGTTCTCCTTTAAATCACTTGCAGTGTGGTTTACTTGTACATTGATAACCTTAAATAAGTTGTAAAGGTATTCTTTTGTCTGTGTTGTGTTGGTGTGCTGAACACCCCACTTTTATGGCTCTGCTTTCCAGGAAGAGTTCATATGTTCAACAGGGAAAGGAAGGAAGCCAGGAGGCCAGACCCACCCCTTTGTGAGCACACACACTGAAGCAAGGGCAGAGCAGGGCCTTGCCAAAGGAGTGTACCCTCTCAGTATGCTCAGCAGGGCTCTGTTAAATATTTTGAAATTGACTCATTTTTTGCAAAAAATACTGGTTTTGTAGTGATACACAGGTGGCAGTGGATTAACAATGATCCATCTTTAAAGATACCTAAAACAGTCCAAGTCCTAAGCAGCAGCAAGTCGTGAGTGATGTGATAATAATAGAGCCTCGTCATGGCGTTTGTTAGATCTTTGAGTATTAACGTGTCGCTATGTTTATTAGTGTTATTGTTTGTTCTAATTGGAGTTTCTGGGCTGCTGAGGAAAGATGTGACTGAAAACCTGTGCATCTTCTTTTAAACATTTATTTAGAAGTACATTACAGATAGATGGACCTTACAATGAAGCATTTTATGAGAAACTGCTAGATCTTTCAACTGAAGATGACGGGACGGTAGCATTTGCATTAACAAAGGTACGTTCCCTGTGTGTAGTGTTGAAGCTTATTTAGTCTGTTAATACACTCCTGTCTCACTGGAGGGGATGGACAGTGTGTCAGCATTGCTACTGGCTTGCCAGAGGTCTGCATGGTAAAAATTTTTTAATTGTGCCAGGGTGCATCTGTACTGCAGAAGGAGTTAAAACCAAACATGTTTAGCACCAGTTCTAGGGAGAAAAATACAGCTGGTGGTTGCCTTTCTTGATTGAAGAGGCATTTGCATGAGCTGGTGCCATTTAGGCCTTCAATTAAAGTACCTATCTCTATGAAATAAACAGGATTTTTACATAGGCTGCTGTAAAATCACTTGTTCCTGTTAACCATCTGTTACAGAGATAATTTCCAGCTTTTAAAGTACCAACATACTGAGTATGCTAATGCCTCCATGAAGAACAGTATGCTTTGCTAAAGGCAGATCAAGTGTAAGAGAAAATCTGTGTGATTTTTATGTTGTACAGGTGCAGCAGTACAGAATAGCAATGACTGCTAAAGACTGCTCCCTTATGATTGCCCTTTCACCCTGCCTGCAAGATGAATGGTAAGAGATGCATGCTTCCAAGTGACTCCCTCTGATTCAGAAATTGAAGATGCATTTGCACAGTTCAGTCAAATGACTTTAAAAAGTGGGGGTTTGGATTTTGGGGGTGGGGGTGTCATCCAAATATTTGGCTATGAGCGTATGAGTAAGGTAGAGCTCTGATTTAAGATAGTTGGGGCAAATGTCTGTTTCTGAAGTTTTAAGTTGATACAAAAGATAAAGGTTTTATATTTTACTCCCGTCCTAAAATTTGACTTGACTGTTCATAGTAGATACACGTTTTTAACTAGGCACATACAATTCTGCTTTGGTGTCCTTGTATGAGAGATTTTTCAAGACAAGTGGCCATTGACTTCCTAATTAGAATAATAGGCAATAATAGAGGTGACTCACTGTAAGGCAGGAGGCTCTGCCACGGTGTTGTCTATCTTGACTTATGTCAGCAGTACTGGCCTGCTTTTTTGTAGGGGAGTTTGTTTCACCAGAGCCTTGTTATTTCTGGAGAATATTGTTTTCTGCATTTGCCTTGCAGTTCTTGAATAAAACATTCATGATGGAGATGATTTGCAGTGGTTGACCTAAGTCCTCCATCCCTGAGTATGCCTGAGCATTAGTTCTAATACTAAATTTGTATTACCTTGAACCTGAGTAGAAGCTGCAGTGATTCTTTCTGCTTTTGCTGGCTATTAAGGATGTTGCTTTGAATTGATACCACCTAGAACAGGTTAGGTTTACTACACACAGACACAGTAATTGAGAGTAATGCTTTGACTTAAGCTGTGTGGAAGCTGAAAGGAAAATGCTGGAAGAGGTGTCAGCATGCTCACTTTATGGCTGGTTAAGCTGGAGCTATAGTTTCCTAAATTCTACATTAGCTGAAGCTTGTTTTCCTTGTTTTCCAGCTCTGAGCAAAGACCTGTGGTACTCACATCCAAATCAAGATTCACCTTTTCTGTTTCTGTGCTGGACCTCGACCTAAAACCGTATGAAAGCATTCCCCACCAATACAAACTGGACAGCGAGATAGTTAGCTATTATTTGAAGAATGTACAGGCCAAAGATGACCCAGTGATGTCCACTCTCTTCAAGGAGAATGAAGACTGCACATTAGTTCTCCATAAAGTGTAACCATTTCCTTAAGGTTATTTTTATTCAAACACATTAGAAAGTGAAAGATTAATGGAATACAGTTATGGTGGGTTTTTTGCCTATTCAGTGTTCAGTGCATCTTTCAGCTGCAAATGTTTTTGCTTTCAGAAATGATTTCTAATTGGTATGCCTTTCAAAGACATGGAATAGCACTAAACAACATGTTTGCTACATAACCTCGATGAATGTATTCAATATGACAGAACAGATAACATGCCATACCTTGGAACTAGAGGACAGATACGGTTGGAACTAGATGATCTTAAGGTCCTTTTCAACCCTAACTAGTCTGTGATTCTGTGAATACTAAAGGTTGAATTCCTTCTTATAATTGAAAGAGCACAGAATGAAAGGTTTCCTGAAGTATTGCACTAACATAGTAAGCCTAATTACTAGCAAGAGAATTGCCTCACAGCTTGTGCACTGAGCCTCACTCATACCCACTAGAAGAGTGACAAAACCTAACACAACATTTTAGCATTAAATACAGATTTATTCGGTTAATAAATGTAACAACATTAAATCCAGTATTTAGCAGAAAATACAGCTGAGGTGGCTACCTCCAGCGTTACTGACCTGTGGAACTACTGTGTTGCTGCTGAACGCTTTTCAGTGCTAACATGAGATTAAGAACACCAGACTGCCTCCAGCAGTTCTGTGGTCACCTTGTATCTACCTAAAACTTCTGAAACAAAGTGAAAAGGGTTAAAGACAAGCATCTTTCCATTGTACATGACAGCTGGGCTTAATGCCTCTGACATACTGGTCTTGTATTTTCTATACATTATGTGCTGCTATTGAAGGTGAAACCACAGCTCGCTCTTACCTAATTTAAGATGAACTGTAAGAATAATCTACGTTTTACGAATTATTTCAGATCTTTTAGGTTGTGTCAAATGGTGGCATTATATCACTGATACCCACATGCTGTGTAGTATGAGCAGCCACTTTTGTGTTCATTTGTTTTAAGTAACACAAAAAACCCTGGCTTTCTTTTCTGAAGCTGCAGGGGGTTACTTTCTCATGCGAGTGCTGGAGCTAAGCTTGTATCACTACATCAGCAATTTAATGATGGCTTTGCTTTGTAAATGTTAGTATGTGCAGCAGGAGCCTTGTGAGAGGTTGCAGTAAAAGCCATCTTCAGGGAAGATCCTGAGCTGGAGACTGAGGATGTATCCAACCAGAAGGTAGTATGGTAAAATCTAGAGGCACTTTCCCTGCATGCTTGTGGATTGCACACCCAGAAGTGTGCAGAGATGCTGTTCAAGCTACAGTGGCCTGCCATTACCTGAATGCAGCGTGTGCTTCCTGTTCATGTTTTTCACAGTAACATAGGTTAGCATTTAAAAAATTTATTTATATTGGGATCTTTGTTTGAATGGTTCAATTTTACTTGAAACTCAAAAAGCAAAATGAGAAACCCCCATACAACTCAAAGGTATGAGCTCCAGAGTCATACCACTGCAGAACTTTTCTGCGGGTGGTGACACATGTTAGTGGGGTGCCTCACTGAAATGTGACACTGCAACAGGGCAATAAGCTGGTAGGTGACAGTGATAACAACCCCTTCTTTCCAAGGGAGACCTCGGGGGAAGAGAGGCTACTTTAAAATGCAGAAAACCTCCAACTGTTAGAGGACGAAGGAAGGAAACTTTTCAAGGTTTTATGCTGTAACTTCACACACCTTTTTTATGCAAGTAAGGAGCATGTGCTGTTACCAAGTTTCATTTTCATGGAAGAAAGAGCTCTAAAGATGAAATACACTAAGGGTTACATAAAACCAGCTAAACTAGTGACATGTCAGTGGATAAAGAGCACTGCATTTTGCCTGTCTACTGGATTCCAAACTTGAAATTAATCTGCCTGATATCTAACAAGGTATTCTGTTACAGATTGCTGCTCATCAAACCTTAATCCCAGGCATTGCTCAACTGTAGATTCTGACAGAAATCAATCCGGCCTCCCAGTTTTTCCTGGCCTACTAGAACAGTAAGAGACTATTTCGGTGATCAAATAGCAGATTATTACAATTATGGTATTGTAAACATACTATTTCTTTAGCTCTTGGTTTCTCCACCTATTTCACCATTACTATATTTTTTTTATAACTGATAAATGGAGCTGGCACACTGCTGCTGGTATGGTTACAGCAGTCATGGATATGAAGAGGAAGTCCCATGATGTTATTGAGATCCTGTATGAAGATAGGATGAGAAAGTTGGGGCTGTTCAGCCTGGAGAAGAGAAGGCTGTGTGGAGACCTCATAGCA